>BGPR01010359.1:1790-52823 GCA_013235015.1 Araneus ventricosus | reverse complement strand
ACAATACCTGTTTCTTGGGTGTATGAGACGTTCCATGGAAGAAAACTTGACATCTTACACCAGCTGAAGTCTTGAATAGAACAGTTTCACGGCAACCAATAGATTTGTCAGGAGTCCAAGTTATTTCAACACCAATTTCTTCCAAAGGAGGAACAGAGAATTCCACATCACTTATTTGAAATCCCTTTTCGAAAGGAAATTTCTCAATACAAACCAACTGTTTTAATTCAGCAGGATTATGCAGAAATAATGTACATGTTTTCGATGAGCCAACTGCAACTTTGTCAAATGCGAGATGTGGAGCTACAGCAAATGGCTTCAGTTCCAAAACACATCTCTCCTCTTCTTTGCTTTCAGGGGAACACTGTGCTTTAATGACAAAACACTGTGGCTTAGGATGAAATCTACGATTAGGAGAATGCCTCTTCTTGTAAAAATCCATTCTTCAATAAAAGAAGAAACAATTAATAGGATAATACATTAGTACAAAAAAAGAATGGTATTTTTCTGTTGTCATGACAACAGTTGACACGAAGCATAAATGGTGTGAAAAATACCAATTTTTGCAAATGTGCCAAATATTACATTAGACATTAAGATGACATTAGACTGTAAAGTGGGTAAAAAAAATCCCATGTTTTGTCATGTAGAGCTACCATATTTGGTAGATAACCCAGCTGCCATGCTAACAGAAAAATATTGCAAAAGTATGATGATTAGATATACTTTATTTGTAGCACTTAAATACAAGCACTCTTAATTCTTCAGAAAAAAAAGGCAAATTCTAATTCAGAACTTATTCATCTTTGGCCACTTGTACAGGGTGCGTAGTGAGAAATTGCTGCAAAAATTAAGCACCTTTGTACATGCATGAATACGCTGACACACGTATTTTCTAAGCATATGATGATTTCTGTTTTATAATAATGCATAGTTTTTATTGAAAATTTAAAAATATATATTTTTTAAATTTTAATATTTATTTCTGTATTTGCACATCGTCTTCTATTGTAAAATAAAGGATGTATTTTTGATATTACAAAAAAATAAAAAATGATAATGCAAATTGTCATTATCAAAAATTAAATCAACTTTTATAAGATTAACAATAAAAATCTGTACCCATTTCAACAATTCTTACAATTAACAAATTACCAGTTCATTTGTCCCTTCGGGATAATTATTCCAGTAGTTCAATATACGGCACTACCCATTGTTGAAGTAAGAGGGAGCATAAAAAAGGTCATTAATAGTCCAGTCAATGAAGAGTTTGAAAAAAAAAATTAAATCATATAGTTATGAAAACTGGTACACATGTTCGTGATGGTCTTCTGATGAATGTACGAAAGTCCCTGGCCCCGAGTGATTTAACGAATTAAAGAGCGTAAAATTCCCTACAAAAATATGCCTTTATTTTTCTTCTAGCTTTAATGGTTTCCGAGATAATGGGTCTCAAAGTTTGCCATCATCTTGGATTTTATCCCCTTTTTCTCAGTTTTTCTTGAATATCTCGAAAATTATTTAGTTTTCAAATCACACGTGGTACAACAAATTAAAGAGCGTAAAATTCCCTACAAAAGAGTGCTTTTATTTTTGCTCTAGTTTTAATAGTTGCCGAGATAACGGACTTCAAAGTTTGCTACAATCTTTGGATTTCATCCCCCTTTTAAAGTTTTTCTTAAATATCTCGGAAACTATTAAAACTAAAAGAAAATTAAAAGCATGTATTTGTAAGGAATTTTACGATCATTTATTTTTTGTATTACATGTAATTGAAAACTGAATAGTTTTGGGGAAATTCAAAAAAAAGACGAAAAAAGAGGGATGAAATTGAAGATGGCGGCAAAACTTTGAGATCCATTATCTCTGAAACTATAGGTAGAAGAATAATAAATGCATGTATTCACAGGGAATTTCACGCTCTTTAATCTGTTAAATCAATTGCAATTTTAAAACTGAATAGTTTTCGAGATATTAAAGAAAGGGGGGATGAAATCCAAGATGGCGGCACGAGCCGCACCCCCAGGACCGGGGACTTTTAGTATGTTCAACAGAAGCCCCTCACAAACATGTGTACCAATTTTCAAAATTATAAGATTTAATGTTGTTTTTTTTTTCACAACCCTTCGTTGACTGGACTATCAACTAAGATTTTGTTACAAATCCATCCACTTTGAGACAAGTTACCTGAAAAACTATTAAAACTAGAAGAAAAATAAAAGCATGCATATGTAGATAATTGTACGCTCTTTAATTTTTTAAAGCAAATAGGATTTGAAAACTGAATAGCTTTCGAGATATTCAAGAAAAATTAAAAAAGGGGAATGAAATCCAAGATGGCGGCAAACTTTGAGACCCATTATCTCAGAAACTATACAAGCTAAAAGAAAAATATAAGCATATATTCATAAGGGAATTTCAAGCTCTTTAATTTGTTAAATCAATTGTAATTTCTAAACTGAAGAGTTTTCGAAATATTCAAGAAAAACTGAAGGAAGGGGGTTGAAATCCAATACGGTGGCGCGAGCTCCCCTCCCCCCCAGGATCAGGGACTTTTAGTATGTTCATTAGGAGAGTCGCTCACGAACATGTGTACCAATTTTCAAAATTATATGATTTAATGTTTTTTTCAACCCCATTTTGGGCCTCCGTTGATTGGACTATAAACATTATCTTAACATGTTTTGACACCCCTGGATCTATCTCATCCAGGATTCCTTCCCTTTCGTCGGTTTTCCTTCTTGAAACATACGGTAAACAAAGCTTTATGACTATGCTTTCAATTTATCATATTCAACGTCTGGGAAAACAAAACAAAAAAAGAATGTTTTCTTTGCACTTCTCGAGAAAATTAAGCACTTTTTAAGGACCGTTTTTTCAAAATTAAGCACTTTTTAAGGACCGTTTTTTCAAAATTAAGCACTTTTAAGGTGCTTAAAAATGGTTTTCAAATTTAATCACATTTTAAGCACTTTTCATGACGCTACGCACCCTGTTGCAGCCCTTTTTGGAGCAGAAAAACATTTCTGGCTGTTTCCATTCAAAAAGTTCTGTTACAATCCCATAATTGGAAAGCAAATAATAAAATGATGCATAAATCAATAATAAATGAAAAAAGTTCACTTTAAAATGTTCACTTACAAAATGTCATTTAAATGTTTGAGATAAGAATGATTTTCAAAGCAGTTTTTATTTACAAATATTGAAGAATCTAAAAAAGCAGGAAAGTAGAAGTTTCACACAGAATCATGATCCATAATTTAAGCAGCTCTGCTCAACTAATTCTATAAATTTTGTTTAATAATTGAATCACCATATTTCTTTAGCTACCACTCTTTTTTAAAATAAATAATTAGAAACAGCAATTTCTATAAATATAGTTTGCTTACTTGTAGCATTAACAAAATGAGAGATTGATTTTAAATAATTCCAAAATATCAAATATATTTGTCTCTTCAGATTATAATGAAGAAAAGTAACAACTAAAAATGCATTTTTCTTTCTGTTCACATTTTGCACATATTATCTATTCTACATTTTACTTTAAATGAATGAATTTGTCTAGTTGCTCTTTCACCATTAGTTCTATCATTAGAATAACATCACATTAGAAAAGTGAATAATATCACATTTTTTAATTCATTTACAAATTAAATAATTCTGAAATATTCTTTATTAAATATATTTAAAAGCACATTTGAAAAAATTATCATCATGAATTTATTCGGCTGAATATCTGTTTAGTATTCAACCAGACTGAATATTCAGTAAAAGGGCCAAATACTAAATGTTAGTTACATCTCTACAAGCAATTAGTATTTGTAACTAGTAATTTCACAGCACATTAACCAAATACTGAATTTCAGAAACAGGTAAAACCAACCCAAGTTGATACTTTACTGCATTAGATATATCAAGAGTATGTTACTGAATTTCCCAGATAATCCAGTACCAACCAAGTACCAGTACCAACCCAAGTTGATACTTTACTGCATTAGATATATCAAGAGTATGTTACTGAATTTCCCAGATAAGCCAAATTTTCTGGAATCCGAACAGAGGTCTGCCCAATTAGTTTGGATTCCCAAGATTCCACTGTATTTAAAATGCTACAAAAATGCTTAAAGGTATTACATTCTTTTTTAAATATATAAATGATAAAAAAAAATCAAGTTTATTAACCTTTAATTTTTTCATTTAAAACTTGACAAATATTTTATTTACAACAAAAGTGAAATACTTTTATAGAGTGGGTATTCAATTGTCCAATATTCAGTATTCGAATAAATCACTATTCGTTCATCATTGTTTGTTTGCCACTGAATTGAAATAAGTAAAATGTACGAAAATTAAACAGATGCAATTTTTTCTGATATTTTCCAACAGCTCACAAGCTAAGTTTGTCAAACTTTATGCAAGCACGAAGTGTATTATCCATCAAGTACCACCAAGTGTATCACCACCAAGTATGGCCGTCTTAAACCATGAAACATGCTTTTTGTTTTCCTTTGCTGGTTGGCAAAATGACACAAGGTTTATGCACTTGGCCAATTTTGGGTGCATTTTGTTTGTCTTCAATGTCATCTGAAGTAATTAAATCTAGAATAACTGAAGTAAGTCTAATAAAACTGCATCACAATCTCCAAGCAGTTTCATTCTTTCGAAACAAGTTTTTTTAAAAAACTGAATAGACACCTTCGGCGACCAACTGTTTACCATAATATTAATAACCTGTGGCTATGCTTGCAAATTGGCAAAATAAATTGGCGAATTGGCAGTTATAGAGGCCCCTGTGGCAGAATCATGGCGACATGATGACAATGTACCAGAACGGCAAATGTTTCCTGCAGAAAGATTTTCAATTTGGAAACAAATTATATTTTTGTGAGAGTTAACATATTCTGCCGAGATAGTTCGGCAGAACTAGTTTTATTTTTTGCAGACAAATCACTTTCAATCATTCTGGATCAGATAATAGAGAAAGAGGGAAGTTGACTTTTCTCCAACAGGGCAGTTCAGGGTCAAGAAGGAAACACTCCTCTAACTTTAAATATTTTACTTTATTAATGAATTACTCCGAGATTTATTCATTTGTAAATTCTTACTTTACGGAACATTCTTGCAGAAAGATTTTGGTATTAATGAAGTTTGTTGCAGAAAGCATAATAATTTTCTGTCACAGGGATAGAGGCTGAGGGACTCTGCCAAACTTTTATTTTGCGATATATCTCGAAAAATGGAGAGTAGTAGGTGGCAGGCGACCATTGATGTCATATCTAAAGGTCATACGCATTCATATGAAATAAAAATTATCAAAATCAATCAGTGGTTGGATCTGGGGGCTCTCTGAAGATTTTCCCTCATAGAGTATCAGGGTGTCTACAGAAACTGTGAAAAAAATTTCCCTGACTTTTCCCTCACTAAACTTACAACATTTCCCTGATTTACGGTTACTAATTATATTAGTTTCCTGGCTTTCTCCCTACTCAGAACCTACTGTGCACAATATACATTATTAAAAACACTTTTACAAGTTATTTAATATGAAAAATATATATTTTTATGAAATTTAATTTTTAAAAAATGGAATGAACATCCTAAAAAAATCTATTAAAACAGTATATAACATTTCTTATATGTAAAAAAAACTGGAAATTTTAACAAAATGCTTTGCTTCTAAAACTGCATAAGAATTCTAAGAAACCTTAAAACTACTCTTTGCAACACAAGTTAAATTATATTAACAGTTACAGGTTATTATTATCTTTGCTCGAAACTTTAAAACAGTTCAATAACTAATTAAGTGCTCATTGCATGAGTACCAGAATAACATGTTGCAGCATAAATATAAAAATAGTATAATTATACGTACCTAATAATATATATTTTAGCAAAGATTTAAACAAGAGAAACTGACAAAATATTACTTCAAATCTTCATTCTTTAACAAAATCATAAGAAATTAATTGCTCTAATCAAAAACTTATGCTTTTATAAATGAATGTTTTTTTTTTAAATTCCATTTATTATTACAAATAATGCTAGACATATGATACTAATTTATAACTCAAGTAACTATTCCCTGGTTTTTAGATATTTTTACAAATTTCCCTGACTTTTCCCTGATATCCCGGTTCTGTCGCTACCCTGAGTATGTACAATGAAGGAGTGTTTTTATGATTTCTTTCGAAAATGGAGGGTGGTGGGAAGCAGGCAACCATTGATGACATATCTAGAGGTCATAAGCTTCCATGTGAAATAAAAATTGTTGAAATTGGCCCAGTGGTTGACACTCGGAAATTATTCCTCTGGTTTTGCCAATTACTTTAAATGCAGAGATATTTCCTGTACATATTCGAAATATTGAATTATAACAAGCAAATGAAAAAATTATACTCGGAGAAAAATATGGCGAGGAAAAATTTACCTACTCTGAGAAAAATATGGCGAGTAAAAAAATAGGCTCAAATATATATCAAATCTTTAATAGTTTGATAATTTTAAAAATTATTGTTAAAAACTATTCGATCATATAATGCATTTACTCTAAATACTTATTCTGACAGAAGTTGTTAATCATCTGCTTTTAAACTTTTTTTTTTTTTTCATTCTTCCAGAATTCTGTTCTTGTGTTCTAATAACTGTTCACATCTGTTTCTTGTTCATGGTGCACTTTTATGCCCATATATATAGGTTGACATGATGCGAAAATAAATGTTTGTGAAACATATCGAGTCATTTGTTGAACCCGGCTCAAATATAAAGATTAGAAAATAAAACATCAATTTTAGCATCAAAATTACACAGGTTATTTACACAATGCATACAAATTTTAAAAACTTTGAAGAAACCAAAGAAATAGGCAAAAAAATTTACCCAGTACTGAATGTAATATTATTACGTAATGAAACAAATTACTTCGCACTTATAAATCTTAGCCTATTTAATTTCAATCATTAGCACTCAAGTTTATATACAGAAGTTTTGAGTAATTTATTTTCAATAGCTATTAAAAACAAGATCTTAAAGCAAGATGATTACATTGATGACAAGAATTAACATAATTACAATGGAAAAAACTTTTGCCACAATAGTTCAATTAAAAGATAACGGATTTGTAATATCAGAATTTGTAGGAAAAGGGAAGAAACTAAAATCAACTAATCAATAATTTATAAACTGCAATTATGACAAATACATAAGGTTACCATACGTAAGGACAGTCCCAATTTCAAGTTCAGATCTTCGAAATTTCTGGATTTATGCCACTAAATGCAGCAAGAGAGAAATTTGGTTGTAATTGAGAACATCGGACAAATTTGAAAAAGCCGACATCTTTCTACCAATGAAGGAAAATTCATTGTTTACATCCATTGTTGATGAGAAAGTGGATGAGCCTCCTTATCTAGATAGACCCCAGAAAATTAAAAGTTTTGGCAGTTTTATTTCAATTCTGTTTTTAATTATTATAATTTTGAAATAACTTAATAAAGAATAACATTTAATAAAAATTGCAACTTCTTTGAATTCTGGTGCCTTAAATGTATTTTGCTCATTTTCAAACTCTGTGCTAGTGTTATGAAAGAGGGTCATTGGTAGGAAGCTTTTAGAATCTTGGGTAAAACCAAAGTGTACGGTACATCTCTCGCCAAGCTGGTGCCAAATCATGAAAAACTCGCCAAATGTCAGCCATATTACCACATTTATATATTCAAGTATATATATTTAAGCAGATATTCAAGTAGCTATTTAAATTATACAAGAAAGTTCAGACACCATTATAACCCTTTACCATATCTCTAATAATAACGAAAGATATGTATCTGACTGTTGACAATCTGCACCAAGGGTGTCTAAAAATAATAATTTCGCATAGATTTAATGACTATTATTTTAACCAAACGAAAACATTTGTTACTATTTTCGCTGATATAGAAAATACAACTATTTTCAACATGTAAAAATATGATTTCAACATAGCTTGCATTTAATTTGATGGTAATAAATGTATGAAGAGGTGTGTTTACATACAGTATAACATACTGTAACTTTTAAAGTTACGTCTTTATCCTATTCATACGTCATGCACTTTAAATTTACTATTAATTCTAACAGAACTTAAAGAATTCAAGAAAAATAAAGAGCTGAAAATACATACTTATTTCACCTCTTGTTGACGTTCATGATGCACGAAAAATTGCCAACCGGTTTCATATTTTGAATTTAGTACTCGAGGGATGCAGGAATGTTGCCAGATTTCATCTCCGAATTTCATTATTTTGAACGAGAAGAAGCGTAACAAGATTTTTTTTATTTTATCTGTTTATGGTTCTTTTCTCTGATTAACTTACGGTATAAAAATATGTGGCTTTTCAACACAGCATTATCTTAGTTTGAATTAGTGTTCTTTAAATTTCGATAATTCAATATCAGGAATTTGCTAATATCAATATGGTCAAGATATCGATAATTTTCTTTCCAGTAGTATCATCGATAAGCACTGTTCTGGTTGATTTTTTTTAAATTATCCAAAGTATCTGTAGTTTTCTCAAGAAAAATACTATCAATAGTTCATATACTCAAAGGGGTCCATTCTGGTACCCCCGGTACGGTTGGGAGTTGGGTTGGGTTCCGCACGTTAACAACGAAACATAACCAAACCCCAAACCCAACCGGGGGTACCAGAATAGACCCCAAAGACAGGTTAAGAAACTAACAGAGATTACGTTATACTTCCGGCGCTGCACCTATGAATGACGTAGTTCGTGTTTCTTCGCCTCTTGGAGTTACTTTCTATAAGAATTCGCCAACAACCCGAAGTAGGAGGTCTATTCTGGTACCCCCGGTTGGATTGGGAGACGTCACTTTTCCCGGCCGTTAACAACGGAAAAAGTTACGTCTCCCAACCCAACCGGGCGTACCAGAATACGTTGATAGATTTTCTTGGCTTCGTTCTCAAAGCAAAAGGAGAAACTTGTTTAGATCGATTCTTTTTTTTTTTTTTTTTACTATTACATTGTTTTTAAGTACATAATTTGTGCATTATTAATTAAAGGAAGCCTGAGAAATATCAATAGTAGAAACTTGACACTGTATTTAAAATTGTACACAGCAGAATATTCTATGCAAAAAAAGAACTGATTACACCAACCATGCTTTCATGTTATCTTGAAATAAACCCAGATAACAATTTTAGTTTGCAGCAAGCTTGCAACAAATTTGACATGACAAGAGCGCCAGCTTGAAATGACAAGAGTGCAAGCTTGCAACAAGTTTGAAACAAGTTAACGCAAGCTTCGAAGTCACCATGGGACGAACTTGCAGCAAGCTTGCCGCGTCAAACTCATTGCAAAATATAGCAAAAACAGAGTACGAACACAACCCGGATTAGAACTCGCAACCTATTGGTTAGGAAGCTGACGCGCTAACAACTCGACCAGTTAATCTCTGAGAGGAGAAGAAAGATTTCGCTAATACATCGTTCGATTCGATTCGTATACGATTTATTTTAAATTTTTTCCTTGATTTCATTAATTTTTTGAGTTGAGAATATGATTTGAAGTCAAAGAGAGAGCGATTTTCGCTAATAACTACGTTTTGCTAGTAGAATAAATTATGAAATTAGAGTTCAAAAGAAATTACTTTAAAATGGGACAAAATGTCTAAGTTATTCTTTTTCAACAAACATTGACTGTTTTTTAGATTTAATTTTGTTTATAAACGTTAAAATTTCAACATTAAGAAAAAGGCGATATAGTTTTCTTTAAAGTGCGAGTGATATATTTAGTAAAAAGATGAAAAATGCTTCAAAAATTTATTTTTATAAAAAAGTTAGTTTTTTTACAAATTATCATTGATTTATTGAATTAATGAAAAAAGGGACGGTCTAGGAGATGCTATTAAAAATCGGATGTTTTTTTAAACAGAGACAAAGATAATTATCTCTTTTGCTGTCTTTGCATGAAGCTTGTTTTGCAAACTTGCAGCAAGTTTCATTTGCAAGTAGTGTTCCTTAAACATCGATAGACTATCGATACTATCGAAGCCAAGTCGATAGTATCGAGTTTTCGAAACTATCGACTGAAACTTTCGATAGTATCGATAGTTTCCTCTCGGGCAATACTATCGATAGGCGCATTTTCAGTCGATAGTTCAAAACTATCGACTGGAACTATCGATAGTTTCAGTCGATAGTTTTAAAATTATCGACTGAAACTATTGACTGTCCATAGTATTGCTTCTATCTAGTAGCGGGTCGTGTATTGAGTAAGTGGGGGTGATATATTATATGATACCTATCTTTGATGCATTTTTGTATAATTTAAATATTGGCCTTTTTGGTCAATTTTGGATATTTTAATAAATTGATTTTTGACTTGATGTAAGCAAGTTTTTATATATATGGTACTGAATTTTAATTTATCTTGCAGTTCTAGTCGTTAGTTTTGAAACTATCGATTGTTTTCTCTCAAGCAACAAGTCTATGTATTGTTATAGGGGGTGCTTTAAGTAATTATACCATTTTGATTATTGATGCATTTTTGCATTATTCAAATTTTACCTTTAATTTCTCATGTATTTACTCTAGATTGTTTTTAAACTATCGATAGTTTTTGTTCAAGTAATAAATAGATCGAGGAATTGATCTTGAATTACTGAGAAATTTTTGTACTTCTTATCTGTATATATGTATGGAAGTAACTTATGTAGTACATAGGTATTTAAAGTACTAAGTACATACGCATGTAATATGATAAGTATGTAGGTGAGTATTTTAGGTACTATAAGTACACATATAGCGCACAACGTCGTTAAGTATATATGTTAAGTACTAAGTTTGTAAGTAAAAATGTACGGATATACATACGTATATATCTACGCTCGTATATGTGTAACGTCCGTCCGTCTGTATGAATGTAACTTACGTATATATGTATGTAATGTACGTTCTATGCAAGGAACGCTCATACATTTGATTGCACGTATGTATTTACGAATCATCATTACGTATGTAACGTACGTACGTATGTTTGAAACATACATAAACTTAGTATGTTATATGCTTACGTACGTATGTTACATACCTATTACTTAGATTAGTACGTACGTTACATACATATACACATTTCATACGTAAATAAGTTTCATACACAAGTACTTACGTTATGAACGTACGTACGCTTCCGAACGTTGCATACGTGCATATGAAACGTTCCTAGGTAAGTAACGTACGCGTGTATGTACGAAAGTATACAGGTTACATAAGTACGTATGCATGCCACATCCGTACTTTCATAGTACATTTACATACACAGTTTTGTACATACGTGCGCATGTACGCTACATATGTAATCATGTTTCATTCATACTTACGTTACATACGAACGCATATTTCATATTTACGTATGAACGTACGTCACATACGTACGCATGTTTCATATATACGTATGACGCAAGTTACATATGTACGTTTCAGACGTGCGTTACATACGTACTCGCGTTTCATATATACTTACGTTACATACGTACTCGCGTTTCATACATACTTACGTTACATACGTACGCACGTTTCATATATACTTACGTTACATACGTACGCACGTTTCATATATACGTATGACGTAAGTTACATATGTGCGTTTCAGACGTACGTTACATACGTACTCACGTTTCATATAGACTTACGTTACATACGTACTCGTGCTTCATACATACTTACGTTATATGCGTACGCACGTTTCTTATATACGTTTGACGTACGTTACATAAAAACACATATTTAATATTTACGTATGAACGTACGTCACATACGTACGCATGCTTCATATATACGTATGACTTAAATTACATGTGTACGTTTCAGACGTACGTTACATACGTACTCACTTTTCATACATACTTACGTTACATACGTACTCGCGTTTCATACATACTTACGTTACATACGTACACACGTTTCATATATACTTGCGTTACATACGTACACACGTTTCATATAAACTTACGTTTACATACGTACGCATGTTTCATATATACTTACGTTACATACGTACGCACGTTTCATATATACTTACGTTACATACATACGCACGTTTCATAGATACTTACGTTACATACGTATGAACGTTTCATATATACGTTTGACGTACGTAACATAAAAACACATATTTCATATTTACGTATGAACGTACGTCACATACGTACGAATGCTATATATATAGGTATGACTTAAATTACGTATGTACGTTTCAAACGCACGTTACATACGTACTCACGTTTCATACATACTTACGTTACATACGTACTTGTGTTTCATACATACTTACGTTACATACGTACACACGTTTCATATATACTTATGTTACATATGTACAGACGTTTCATATATACTTACGTTTACATACCTACACATGTTTCATATATACGTTTGAAGTACGTTGCATAAAAACACATATTTCATATTTACGCGTGAACGTACCTCACATACGTACGCACATATATACGTATGACGTAAGTTACATATGTACTTTTCAGACGTACGTTACATACGTACTCACGTTTCATATAGACTTACGTTACATACGTACTCGCGTTTCATGTATACTTACGTTACATACGTATTCATGTCTCATTTATACTTACTATCGATAGTTTCAAAACTATCGATAGTTTCTAAACTATCGACTGAAAGAGCACCTATCGATAGTATCGATAGTTTTGAAACTATCGATAGTTTCAGTCGATAGTTGGGAAAACTATCGACTGGACTATCGATAGCTGAACTATCGATGTTTAAGGAACACTATTTGCAAGGGAGGTGGCGCTATTTGTCACATCGAACTTGTAGGAAATGCGTTGCAAGCGAGGGTGGCGCTAGTTGTCACAGCGAACTTGCTACAAGTTCGTTTCAAGTTTGACGCGTCAAATTTTGCCGTGACAAGGGAATATCACGTCAAAATCAAACTTGCTGCAAACTTACGTGCTAGCTGGGATATGATTTGAAGCTAAAGAGAGAGTAATTTTTGCTAATAACTACGTTTTGCTAGTAGAATAAATTATGAAATTAGGGTTCAAAAGTAATTACTTTTAAAATGAGACAAAATGTAAGTTATTATTTTTCTACAAACATTGACTGTTTTTTAGGTTCAATTTTGTTTATGAACGCTAAAATATCAACATTAAGAAAAAGTGCGAGTTCTATATTTAGTGAAAAGATGGAAAATTGTTCAACATTTTTTTATAAAAAAGTTAGTTTTTCTTACATATTATCATTGATTTATTAAATTAATAAAAAGAAGGACGGTCTAGGAGATGCTATTAAAAATCGGATGTTTTTTTACACAGAGACAAAGATAATTATCTCTTTGCGCTATCTTTGCATCAAGCTTGTTTTGCAAATTTGCATTGCAAAGGAGGTGGCGCTATTTGTCACGGTGAACTTGCAGCAAGCTTGCAATGCAAGGAAGTTGGCGCTAGTTTTCACGGCGAATTAGCTACAAGTTCGCTTCAAGTTTGACGCGTCAAATTTGTTATGACAAGGTAATATCAAGTCAAAATCAAACTTGCTGCAAACTTACGTGCTATCTGGGAATTATCATTGATTTATTGAATTAATAAAAAGAAGAACGGTATAGGAGATGCTATTAAAAATCGGATGTTTTTTTTAAAAACAGAAATTATCTCTTTGTGCTATCTTTGCATCAAGCTTGTTTTGAAAACTTGCAGCAACCTTGCATGGCAAGGAGCTGGCGCTATTTGTCACGGCGAACTTGCAGCAAGCTTGCAATGCAAGGAAGGTGGCGCTAGTTTTCACGGCGAATTAGCTACAAGTTCGCTTCAAGCTTGACGCGTCAAATTTGCTATGACAAGGTAATATCAAGTCAACATCAAACTTGCTGCAAATTTACGTGCTTTCTGGGAAGGATGCACATTTTTTTAATAATTAAAAGGAAATTTAATAAAAAAAACTAAAATATTTGCAATGAATAATGCTCGAATTGCAACTTAAATTTTAAATTATATATTCAGTAAAACTTTTTTTTCACTCTTCTAATATGAAGTTTTGAGAAGTTAAGGTACGTCCAATGAATGTTTTATATTATACAGCATAACCGAAAGCTTCATATTCTATTTTAAATATTTTTCTTAGCACGCTTATAATATTTTTCATTGTAAGCAAATATTTTTCGGATAAACTTTCGCGCAAATGAATCCGTTAAATTTAGAGTTTAACAGTTAGTTTTTATAGATAAATAGATTGATCCAAACATATAAAATGTAAAAAATAGTATGCTGTGTTACATGCTGGGCAGCATTCTATATTATATATATAAGTAAATTAATATCAAATGTATTAATTTGCATTCACAATATAAATTGCATAACCAAACATACAAAAATTTGTATTAAATCAAAGGCCCCAAAGCCATGGCCGACCAGGGTTGTGGGGTAAAAGAGCGCCAGATGATGCTTTTGAAAATTTCTTTATGTGCATAATTAATAATGTGTGCATATATATCGTGTTCTAACTAAGAATGTGAATAAATTAGATGTGCAGAAATCCATCCCAATCTCGCGTCTTAAAAGCAACTGAATTATAAACGAAACAATTTCCTAATTTTTGGAACTGATTAATCGACACAATTTTGGCGCGAATTATAAGCTATGGTTAAAGGAAATTTGTTTCAGCATTTTTTTAATGTTGGGAAAATTATTTAATATTGGAGAAAATGCCAATAACGAAACCTTTTGTTATACTTTTCCTCTTTTTCAATAATTTGGCTCATTTGTACTCTTTTTATTATGACATAATTTTATTTTAATTTGATTTCTTTCATTTTTTGCATCGCCTTCACATTTAATATATTTAAATTTTATTTCGATGTATATTGTTATATATATGTAGAAAAAATGATACAAATACTTAAAAAAGAAAAGATCAATAAATATTTTCAAAAGCAGCGATATTTTAGAAGTTGCCAGCATATAAAACTGATAAAAAAAGAAATTAATTAACAGCAATAAATTCTGTTACATTTCCTGAGCAATCCCAATCACGCCAGCACCAAGAGAGATTACTCGCCAAATGTAAACCCCGCAGGGACAGAAAAAAAAGATCTCTCCCCCCCCAAATTGTTCAAGTTTATTTTAGTTCCGTACAAAACAAAAGGCAGGAAAAGAGGATTTATGAAATTAAATAACATACGTTTTGAAAATAGATTTTTAATACTGAGCATATCGGTTTTTGTTATTTAAAGCAAAATTCTGTTCAAATATGTCAATTACTTTTAAAATACATTAGGATAATTGCAGGACTATTTCACTCGGTGGAAGAATACCATCCATAGCTTCCACTGCGTGCCCAGATAGCAATTTTAGCTTGCAGCAAAGTGCAAGCTTGAAACAAGTGAACGCAAACGAGATAGTCACCATGCGTCAAATTTGTCACAAGCTTGCAGCGTCAAACTCATTGCAAACTATAGCAAAATCAGAGTATGAACACAACCTCGGATTAGAACTCGCGAACTACCGCTTCCTAAACCTGTCGCTCTAACCACTCAGCCAGCTAGACTCTGCGAGGAGAAGATAGGTTGCGCTAATAGATCGCTAATCTATACGATTTATTTTAAATTGTTTTCTTGATTTCATTAATTTTTTAAATTTTGATTTTAGAATATGATTTGAAGTCAAAGAGTGAACGATTTTTGCTAATAGCTACGGTTTGCTAGTAGAATAAATTATGAAATTAGAGTTCAAAAGAGTAATTACTTTTAAAATGGGACAAAATGTAAGTTATTATTTCTCAACAAACATTGACTGTTTTTTAGGTTTAATTTTGTTTATGAACGTTAAAATTTCAAAATTAAGAAAAAGGCGATATAGTTTTCTTTAAAGTGCGAGTTCAATATTTAGTAAAGAGATGGAGAATTTTTCAATTTTTTTTTATAAAAAGTTAGTTTTTTCACAAATTATTATTGATTTATTGAATTAATAAAAAAGAGATGCTATTAAAAATCGGGTGTTTTTTAAAACAGAGACAAAGATTATCTCTAAGTGTGCTATCACCTTTGTAGCAAACTTGCTTTTCAATCGTGGTGTGAAGTTCGTCATGACATCTTCACAGCAAACTTGCTATGCAAGTGGGTTGGTCGATTATGCTTTGTTACTTTGCAGGAAGTTCGTTTCAAAGTTGTCACATCAAGTTTGTCATCACAAGCTAATATCAAGAAAAATCAAACTTGCTGCAAGTGTACATGCTATCTGGGTAACATTCTTGAATTGTCTTGGACTATAGCATTGATACTATTATTACTTATATTTGGTTGTGACGTAATAATGGTTTGGTACTCTCGACTTCGGAATTCGAGACCCGATTCCAGATAGCATGCGCACTTGCAGCATGTGTGATTTTTCTTGATATTAGCTTGTCATGATAAACTTGATGCGGCAACTTTGAAACAAACTTTCTGCAAAGTAACAAAGCAAGATCGAACAACCCACTTGCAATTCAGATCCCCATAGATAAAGTGACGCAAGCGTAAGTGCAGGGTATGACTCACGAGCATGAGAAAAGAGGTCGTTTATAGTTATGAATATTGTTCAACGTTGCTGAATAGAGATTTGCAATATTGTCTAAACAATATTATACAGTATTTGGCTTCTTAATAGAAAACTGTTCTAATGAATTCTTCAAAATAAAATCTCAAATAAAATGAATTATTAAGATGTAACTAATATTTTTACAACAAAGTTTGAAGTTAACAATACTTAAAAATTTCGAGCCTTCTTTAATATTGCACAGTATTGTTATCCGGTATTAAGTATTCCTCGGTATTCACAATATTGCCCAAAATATTGTACAATATTGGTGTGCTACTGGATGCGGTAAAACGACAAAATTTCGATTAATTATTAATTAACTGGATGGTTAATTAACTATTGCACTTTCAAAAGTTCACAAGTGTCTTTCCCTTGTCTTGAATAATAAGTGGGCAAAGTTTAGGGATGACGAATATTTGACGAACTGTTATTTTCTAAGCAATATTAAAAAATCACAAATACCAGTGATGAATATTATTGTCGAAAAAGTGTGATTGAGTCATTTGTATAAAATGTACGCAAAGAGTTTTCTATATTTTTATTTCTTTTCTTTTTAATATAATTTTGGGAGGTTTTATTTTTTAGCTCTATCCCAGATAGCAAAGAAAGCTTGTCTAAAAGGTTTTGGAAACCTTGTCGTCGGCAAGGGTAAAGGGTTGTCACAAAGGTTTCCATGACAAAGGTCGAACATTTCCGGGTTTATTCTGGTACCCCCCGTTGGGTTGGGGGACGTCACTTTTTCCGCACGTTAACAACGGGAAAAGTGACGTCTCCTAACCCAACCGGGTGTACCAGAATAGACCCCTTCCACAAGGTAGCGGAAAGGTTCGCTTGTCAACAAGAAATAAGGTTTTCTTTAAGGTTTTTAGTAAGATTTCCTCCAGCTTTTATTACAAGCTTGTTTCAGGCCTTTCAAAAGGTTGTTAAGAGCCCTCCTTCGGTGGACAAAATAGAACCTCCTCCGAACCGTACTCCTATACAGAGGGGTCTAAACCCCTTTTTTATCCCCCTTCTTCCGACGTCATCTTAGAGTTAACTGGAATGCCAATTAATTAAATCAATTAGGAATCTTAATTAATCAAAGCTTAATTCTTAATTTCAATTAATTTGATTAATCTAATTTTTAGTTGAACTTATTTGTACGATTTCGTTGTAGATTGTGACAAAACTCCAAATTCCTCCGAGCCGGGGATCGAACCCGCTTTCATACAGTTGAACGGCAAGCACACTAACCTCTATACCCGACGGGGCTACATACGATGGGACAGGTGGTTCATAAAAAGCTCCCCTATGTCAATTTTGAGGGAAACGGTTTCCGGAAAGGTTTGCGCGGGAATGCTTTCGCGGACTTGTCGTTCAAAGCTTGTCGGTGAGGTAGTTCATGAAAAGCCTTCTACGTAAACCTTTCGACAATGGTTTACGAAACTGTTTGCGCGAAAATGCTTTCGCGGACAGCCTATGGAAAGTGAAATGGCACCTTCTTTGCTATCTGGGATATACTGTCAACATTGACGCTACAGGGCAGCCCCGCTTTTGAAGATATACTGTCAACAGATGGCGCCATGAAAAGCATGAACTACCTTCCCCACAGGCGGCATAACCACATCCCAACCGGGGGATACAAAGTCTTCACCGGTGACCTTCCAGATAAGCAGGTCACGCTTCACCGCGCAGATCACCCTAGCCCACCTCGTCTGGAATTATATCACACTTCGCACTTTTCCCCTCCCAACATCGCAGTTTAAGACGCCTTTCTGTGAATCACCCCTCCTGTTGTGATATACGTTCTCGAATGATAACGTCGCTTTTGTAATTCGAAGCTTCGTCGGGAACTCAAAGGAGCAAGTATTCGTTTTTCTCTTTTATTGACAGAATAGCGGTATCTGAATAAAAAAAAGAATAGTCGCAGTATAGATCCCATACTGTGATCGCACCGAAAACTGTGACTGTGACGTCGAAGTATGACTTCTGTGATTGATTACTATAGATTGTGATCCATGAACTCATGTTCCAATCTGTTGACAATACAAAGAATTAAACATTAAAACTTAATAGAAAGTATTAAAAATGAGTAGAAGTAATAACAGTTTTTTTTATTTGAATTATTTAGAACACTTTACTTATACTTAATAAGACTTTTTGAAAATTAAAAGTGTGATTGAAATAACAGTTATTTGGAATAGATATTTAAAAATAGCAATAACAAAAATATTTGTTACTCAAAAAATCGTGGATTATACATCCCTATAATTTATAGAATAAAAATAATTGAAATTTTTCGAATATTTAATTTATCTTCTACGCACTATCAAAAAATCACAAATACCAGTGATAAATACTACCGTCAAAATGGTGTGATTTAGTCATTTATATAAAATGTACGAAAATTTGTTTTTAATTTTAACTTCATTTCTTTTTAATATAGTTTTGAAAGGTTTTAGTTTTTAGCTCTATCTACTGTCAACAGCTCGTGCCATCAAAAGCTATTCTAAAAGCTCTCATATATATATATATATATATATATGAACTGCCTTCCCCACACAGGGGGCATCACTACACACCACTCAGAGGGAAGCAGAGTCTTCACCCGAGACCTTCGAGATAAGCAGGTCACAATTCACGCACAGATCACCCTCCACCACCTTGTCTCGTATTATATCATATTTCGCACTTCCTCCCCCCATCGCGGTTTAAGAAGTCTTTCTGTGAATCACCCCTCTCAGTGGCGAATCCAGGATTTGGGTCTGGGGGAGGTTGAGGTCACAAAAATTTTGTATCACTGTGAAGAATGTCAAACCTTAGGGCTTATGTAAACCAAAACACTTTAACTTTAGAGACTTTACTCGCCTGACAATAAGAACCATAAAGAACAATACAATACTTTCGATAATTTAATGAAAATTACAATGAAATAACTAGCCAAAAAATGTCTTTGACCGCGTCAAAACTACAAATACAAGTGGAATGACTAGAAAAGTAGGAAAATTTTCGAACCTGTCCAAGCCAGAAAGCAATATTGTCAAGTTTTTATTATTTTTTTAAAAAAGAGAAACTAAGAATAAACAGTTGTAGTGATTTTAAATAAAATCTAGAATTCTGACTAAGCTCGGGGGCTGCAGCCCGATAGCCCACCCTGGATTCCCCACTGACCCCTCTTTTTGTGAGGTGCGTGCTCGAATGATAACGGCGCTTTTGCAATCGAAGCTTCGTCGAGAACTCAAAGAATATTCATTTTTCTCTTTGATTGACAAAATTTCTGTAATTCTTCGAAAAAAGAATAATCTCGGTAAGAAGCTTCCTTCTGCGATCACGCCGAAAACTGCGACTGTGACGTCGAAGGATGATTTCTGTGATTGATTACTATTGATTGTGACCCGTGAACACACGTTCCAACATCTCCTTCTACAAACATCCAAAAGAATTTTTTCTGTCGCCATCTGTTGACAATATTAAGAACTAAACATTAAAACTTATTGAAAGTATATTAAAAAGAAATAATTTTTTTATTTAAATTTTTTAGAACACTTTACTTACACTTAATAAGACTTTTTGAAAATCAAAGGTGTGATTAAAATAACAGTTATTTAGAATAGATATATAAAAATAGCTTATAGCAAAAATATTTGCTACTCAAAAAATCGTGGATTATACTTCCCTAGCACAGTTTGGTTGAAATCGCTGCAGTTGTTGCCATTATATTATCCACTTCCTTTTTTAGTTGATTTGATAATGTTTTATCGATTGGAAAATTAGTTAAGATTATGGCAACTATTTTTCTGTTTAGTTTAATGTTTAAAAAAAGGAATTCCGACTATGAGAAAAAAGAATATGGTGGTCTTTCTAGGAGGGTGCCATTTTTTTTCTCTTGACCGAATCAAATCGGCAATAATTTTAGTCCGTCTTTTGATGGCAATTTTCATCTCTTTTTTGATTACGGATTGAAAAGAACTTTGGAATGAATAGGGGATAATAGCCTTTGTTGCTGAAAATCCCCAAAACCCATGAATCAAATCAAATCAAATCTGTGCTATAAGCAAAGCCTGTGAACCGCGCGCTTAGCTGTAACTGTAGCGCTGTTTGTGTTTATGTTCAGAATCGAATGCTTGTAACCGGTCGTTGTTGTGTGTGCGTCAATAAATGTTATTTGTGTTAAAAAGCTGCCTAGTTACATAAAGCCTCAACACGCAAACAACACATGGTGGCAGCGGTTAATTATTTTTGAAGTTCGCGAACATTTTATTGCTAAAAACATCGTCGAACGAAGTTCGGTAGAACGAAAACGGAAGTAGCTATGGCAGCGTTGCATATAAATCCTCCGGAGAACTTTACGTTTTCAACGCCTTGCAACTGGTCAAAATGGAAGATGAGATTCGAAAGATATCGGATTGCTTCCGGATTATCGACCAAAACAGGAAATGAACAGGTAAATTCATTACTCTATATTATGGGAGAACAAGCAGAGGATATTTTTAGTTCTTTCGGTTTATCCGAAACGGAACAAGATGACTTTGATATTGTGTTGAAAAAGTTGAATGATCATTTTGTTGTTAAGAAAAATACTATTTTTGAACGTGCACAGTTCAATAAACGTGTACAGCTCGATGGTGAATCAGTCAATACGTTTATAACCGCTTTGTATACATTGGCAGAACACTGTGAATATGGTGTATTACACGACGAACTCATTCGGGATAGAATTGTGGTTGGCATACGCGACAAGAATCTAAGTGAAAAGTTGCAGTTGGACGCCGACCTAACTTTGACAAAAGTGATTGAAAGGGTTCGACTCAGTGAAGTGGTCAAGGAACAACAGGGAAAATTGATCGAAAAGGACGGTGCGTCCGTTAACGCTATCTCGCCAAATAAATTGGCAAAATTTCTGAAACAGAAACCAAGCTCGGGGGCAGGGAAACAAAATGTGAAACACGATTTCCATAGGAAAAATAATGAAAATGAATCCCGCTTGCATGGAAAATGTAAATGTTGCGGTAAACAAAGACATGATAAAAGAGTGTGTTCTGTTAGGGATGCCAGATGCAGACAATGTTCAAAAATAGGACACTATGCGAAGGTTTGTATTACCAAATCCCAAACAGGATGTTCTGAAGTGGCATATTTAGGGGTAGTACAGCTGGAGAGTAAAAACAAAACTAACATAGATTGGACAGTTACGATTCAAGTAAACCATAAAAACATTAAATTTAAAATCGATAGTGGAGCTGATCACACTGTATTGCCTGCAAATGTTTATCAGAATGTGTTCCAAAATGCTAAATTAGAACCACCTGATAAAATTCTATGTGGTCCAGATAGAAATCCATTGAAAACACTTGGGAAATTCAAGACAAATATTCAATACAAGGGAAAGAGATGCACTGAAGAAATCTATGTGATTTCCAATCTTCAAACGTGTCTTCTTGGAAAACCTGCACTGTTTTCTCTTGGCTTGGGTCCAAATTTGAATTCTATTTGCCAGATTTCTGCAGCTGATCCAAAAGCTAAATTTCCAGAACTTTTCAAAGGACTTGGAGTAATGAAGGGGTGCTATTCTATCAAATTGAAACCAGGAGCTATTCCATTTGCTATCACTTGTCCCAGACGTGTGCCGATTCCTCTTTTAAAGCAAACTAAAGCTGAATTAGAAAGAATGGTGGAGGAAAATGTTATCATACCTCTCTTAAAACCGACAGAATGGTGTGCACCGGTAGTAATCGTACCAAAAAGTGACGGTAATGTAAGGATTTGTGTAGACCTGGTAGAACTCAACAAAAATGTTATGCGTGAGCTGCACCCATTACCCAAGGCAGAATACTCTTTAAATCTCTTGACTGGAGCCAAAATTTTTTCGAAACTGGATGCCAATTCTGGTTTCTGGCAAATTCCTCTGGATAAAAAGTCATCCTATCTCACCACATTTATCACCCCATTTGGTAGATTTAGATTCCTTTCGGTATCTCCTCTGCTCCAGAACACTTCCAAAGAAGGATGTCTCAAATGTTAGACGGTATACCTGGAACAATTTGTCACATGGATGATATTTTAATATGGGGATCTACTCAAGAAGAACATGACCAACGACTCACAGAAGTCTGCAAGAGATTAAAGAACTCTGGTATGACATTAAATGCAAAGAAATGTATTTTCTCTCAGACATCTATTAAATTTTTAAGTCATATAATAGATGGACAAGGAATTCACCCGGATCCTGATAAAATTGCTGCGATAGAAAATTATCAGCCACCAACGAATAAAAAGGAACTGAAGCAACTATTGGGCATGGCGAACTATTTAGCAAGATTCGTTCCGAACTATTCGGATATACTTTTTCCTCTAATTTCTATGCTAAGCAATAAAGTGACTTTTGTGTGGGAAGCGCCACAAGAAGCAGCTTTTCAGAAAATGAAGAAAGTACTGTCGTCAGATCCTGTGCTAATGATCTTTGATCCAGGGAAAGAAACTACAGTTACCACAGATGCTTCATCGTATGGCTTAGGAGCTACAATTTGCCAAAAGCAAGCCGATGGAAGAAGATCGGTAATAGCCTATGCATCTAGGATTTTGACCCCAACGGAAAGTCGTTATGCACAAATTGAAAAGGAAGCCCTTGCTGTCGCGTGGGGATGCGAAAAATTTAGAGATTATCTTACAGGAATGCTTTTTAAAATAGAGACAGACCACAAACCTCTCATTCCAATATTTTCCAAGAAAAACTTAGATGACTTGTCTCCACGATTGCAGAGGATCAAGTTGCGAATGATGAAGTTTTCTTATACAATTGTACATATTCCAGGAAAGGAATTGTTCGCCGCAGATGCATCGTCAAGAAACCCGCAGAAAGTTCCTTACAAAAGAGAAGAATTGGAAGCCGAAATTGATGCGTTCATTCAAATGATTACAAGTTCTCTTCCAGCATCATCTCGCAGATTAGATGAACTAAGAGTTGCACAGCTGAAAGATGAGACTTGCCAGAAGCTTACTGATTATGTACTGAAAGGATGGCCGTCAAAGAAAGAAGTTGATACACTATGTGCACCATATTGGCAAAACCGTTATGAAATATCAGTTCAAGTTGGACTGTTGATGAGAGGCTGCAGAATCATCATTCCAAAGTCACATCAAGCTGAAGTGCTGAATCAAACTCATGAAGGTCACCTCGGCATTACCAAATGTAGAGCTCGAGCCAGATGCTCTGTGTACTGGCCGGGAATAAGCAAAGTAATTGAAGAGAAAATAAAGAGCTGCACTGCATGTATACAAGAGTCAAGTAATCGCCATCAACCCTTAATTCCAATTTCATTTCCAGAGAGACCTTGGGAAGTTTTAGGTTTTGATCTTTTTAAATACAAGAATTCATGGTACCTTCTGATTTCAGATTACTACTCTAGATACCCTGAAATTGCCAGGCTTGACAGACTGACTTCTGCTGAAATTATAAATCATTGCAAATCAATCTTTTCACGTCATGGAATCCCAGATGTTGTCCGTTCAGACACCGGCTCACAATTTGATCCAGTAAAGACTGTAGAATTCAAGGATTTTGCAAAAAGTTATGGCTTTACACACATATCAAGTAGCCCCAAATTTTCTCAAAGCAACGGGCTAATAGAAGCAGCAGTGAAAACAGTCAAAGCTCGCATAAAGAAATCTAGAGATCCTTATCTTGCATTAATGGCCTATCGCGCAACTCCTTTAGAGAATGGTTTTAGCCCTTCGGAATTGCTTATGGGTAGGAGAATCAACACTACCCTTCCTGTTGCTAAGACCCAACTACAGCCATACTCAGTGAACAAGAAAGTTCTCGAGGCTAAAGAGGAGAGACGAATAGAAGGCCAGAAAACGAACTATGATAAACATCACGGTGTTAGAAATCTCGATGAATTAAATCCAGGTCAGAACGTGTGGATTACTGATAGAAAGGTAACTGGGAAATTTCTGCAAAAGACGCCTTACCCAAGATCATACCTAGTTCAGTCCGGCAGACGTGTTTACAGAAGGAAGCGAAAGCACCTGATTCCCTCACCAGATTTTCATCCAGAACCTGAGCCAGAGGACGACTCTGATGTCACGGGATACCAACACTCTCCTGCCGATGCCGATCCAGGATGTCCGCCTCTGATGTCATCACCCCAGTCTCCAAAGACTTACTCTGAAAAAGCTAGCTCATCTACAAAAGCATCTCCTGATCCCTATGTGACCAGAAGTGGTAGGACTGTCCGACCTCCTGAGAGACTTGACCTTTAAATGACAAAGGAAGGGAGATGTGCTATAAGCAAAGCCTGTGAACCGCGCGCTTAGCTGTAACTGTAGCGCGGTTTGTGTTTATGTTCAGAATCGAATGCTTGTAACCGGTCGTTGTTGTGTGTGCGTCAATAAATGTTATTTGTGTTAAAAAGCTGCCTAGTTACATAAAGTCTCAACACGCAAGCAACACAAAATCCGACTACGAACCATTTTACTATGCCTTTGAATGTAAATATTCTGTTTCCTTGTAAATAATTGTGCTTTTGTTCGTATATACTCAGTGTTATGCGTCTGAATAAAAAGGATTAAAATCTACAATTATTATTACGTTTACAACAGTAGTAATTTAGAAGAAAATGTGTGGAACACATGCAAATACATATCCACATGCCTATAATCATTTATTTATATTAAGGTTGTGTATTTATGAGCTGTAGGTTGGCAACCTTCTTTTGTGAACGCGCGTGATATTACTAATTTAATTTGAGGCACAAGTTCTGATAGAATTATTCTGGAAAAATCATTCTGAAGAAATTATTCTAAAAAATACAGTTTAAGAATTTTATAACTTACATAAATGTGTGTTTTCTTCATCTATAAAGAGATTCGCCGTAATTCATAGTAAGTAAAAACAGTTTATCTCTAAGATTTAAGTGGCTATTTGCATTTAACAGCTAAAAACCAACCGATTCGACAGCTATGCGGGATTTATCTTTGAAATATATCAAATTTTCGTTGCAGTCGCCCTGAAATTTTCAGAAAAGATAATTAATGATAATTTTTTTTAAATGCTTTGCAGATATATTAAAACTATATTGTTGGTTGATGCCAATAAGCACCGTTTATACATTTCTCATATATACATCGCAGTCCCGATTCATTCGTAATCATTGTAATGATAAATTACTTCTTTTATACGATGTAAAGCTTTGGTTATAAGTCGCTTTTCCCCGTTCTAAAATGTGAAAATTTCCTCCTTTCTAATATGTTGACTGTGATTAAGATATCATGACTTTGAAATTATTCACAATTGATAAATTAATAGAAGACAGATTGTCTGGTAGTAGTTAAAGCAAAGATGAAAAAGCTATTCCATCTTCCTCTAAAGACGCAATGGACTCCATTGAAAAACTTAGAACTTATTTCTTTTGTCAAAAGAATAGTGAAAAAAAGCATTGAAAGAACTTTGCTCGGTTGAAATCTAGAAGTTGGTACATACTCTTAAAATGGCGCCAAGTCACCAAACTAATACAAGTATTACCTGCATTTAGCTTTGGCGACTTGGCGCCAGTGAAATGCAGCGGTCAAAGTCTTGCTTTGGCGATTTGGCAGCGTTTTAAGAATGTGTACCAACTTCTAGATTTCAACCCTTAGTTCGATTCATAATACTGTATTTAATATTCACAGACAATCAGCACGTCATACGACGATTAAAGTTTGTTTTAAAATTAAGCGCATACTTGCATGCACTTAACTCGTATAAGATATGTGTAATTAGTACTCATGATATACAATAAAGGTATGTTATTTATTACTTTTATGATAAATGTTTAATTTTAAAATTTAATTATTGATTTATATACTATGTAGTATTATAACAGTACTATCTTAAAAAAATTTAATATCTTTAATGAATTTTCATTAGTAGCATTCAATTTGTAATAATCAAAGTTGTTTATTTAAATTTCGATTTTACTTCTTTTCATTTATAAGTCGTTTTACGTCAGTCCCTTGAAAGACGTTAAACGGGTGCTGTACTGTATCTATTTTACCTGTTTTTCTGCAATAAATTTAAATTTGCTTTTTTTTAAGTGTCCAACGTATTTTCGGCTTCTTTTTTGGCCCTAACTTGGCGACAAATTTGAAAGATTTATCATTATTCAGATATGAGATAATTGAATTCTTTACAGATTATAGTGGGTTTCCCTCAACTCTTTTTCAATATTTTCCTAGAACACTTGATTTTATCTATCATTTATTCTTTAACACTTGCTGAACTTTTAAATTCTGAAAGAAGCTTGGATTGCAAGCGGTTCTCTTGATGATTTCTCTGTTGCTGATTTATTTACCTTTTTGGAGGGCTCATCATTTAAAGGAATTCTTTGCTAGATGAAGGTTTTCATTTTCGATTGAAGTCTAGAAGTGGGTACACACTCTTAAAATGGCGCCAAGTCGCCAAAGCTAATACAGGTAATACGTGCATATAGCTTTGGCGACTTGGCTCCAATGATATGCAGCGGTCAACGTCTTGCTTTGGCGATTTGGCAGCTTTTTAAGAGTGTGTATGAACTTCTAGATTTCAACCTTATTTTCTTTATATTAATTAACAGGGCCGGATTATTAAATAGGCAAAGTAGGCATCTGCACATGGGCCCCGCAACTTTAGGGGCCCCGAAGTCGCGAGATATTTTTTACATTTTTTTGCGGTACTTTCAGAATAATTTAACTTTTTATTTTCATTTAACTTACAAGCCGTGATTAATTAACAGACCGTGCATTCGAACTTATTCAAATTAAAATCAAGTATAATTTAAATTTTGGAACATTATTCTAACAACATTCCTAATTAATTACATTTTGTAAGTTTCATATTATGTTGATTTATAAATTAAAAAAATATGCTGCTTTCTATTAAAAAAAATTCGGGATCATATAATTTAAATAGTATTTAGATTGTGTTAAAAAATTTGTGATTGTTTTTACTTTTTAGTATAAAATTACTTTTAAATTTTAATTTTGAAATTTTTGATACGTGATGTACTGAAATCATCTCTCTTGAAAGTGACCTGCAATTTAATTTTTTACTATTTCAGTCCTTCAAAATTTGCTACTTAAAACTGCTTATATAGAAATTAAATCAAAATCAGTACAAAAATATCTGGCTTTGGAAGTTCGTGAGGGAAAAAGGAGACCCCAAGATTTGTATTGCCTATGGGCCCTTAGAGGGCTTAATCCTGCCCTGTTGGTTAAGTCGTTTTGTGTCTAGCGTACAATCTGAATGTTATGTTGATTTATATTCAGATTGAAATGTAAGTACAGCATATTCTCTATTATCCTGTTTGCGGATTATACGTGCTCATTCCGGATTCGCAGAAAAATTTAAAATATTTTCACATTTATCATGCACGTAAAACCGATGTTGATGTTCTATCGAGAGATTCATTCCGTGAAACTAGTGAGCCGCGACGGCGGAGGCTAAGGCCCGGTGCACACCAGCCGATTTGTGTCGTTGAAAGTCATTAGCGACAACCCTCCGGAATCGTAGTACGACCTGAGATACATTGAAAGCAATGGGATGGTGCACATGCGGACTGAGCGACGTAAAAGCAATAAAACAACAATGGTAATGGGCTCGTTTCCTAGAATTCTCCACAGGCGGTGTCCGACCAATTCAGTACTCACACAACGATTCACTCACTCCGAGAAGAAACGACGCGATGGATGTATATAGAAGAAAGCGTGTTGTACTTTCGTACCTAGTATACAAGAAATACATTTAAAAAAATAGACGATATTGGGTACATCCATTTGTGGATTCTAGATTTAGTAGGGGGTAGTTTTACACATCATTTTGGAGATTTACGAGAAAACCCTGACAAGTTTTTTAATTATTTCCGGATGAGTGTCCAATCATTTGACGAGCTCGCGGCAAAAATTACTCGTAAGATTCAGAACCAAAATACAAGGATGAGACTTTCTATACCTCCTCTAGAAATGTTAGCTGTAACTATAAAGTAAGCGAAATTCTTATTAAGAATTTAATAGGAATGACAAAACTAAAGATAAAATAACATTTTATGTATATGTAAACATTGTTTATAATTAATAAAAAATAACTATTTAATTTTGATTGTCACAAAACCTCCAATAAAAACTTTCTTATGTTTCATAGCATTTGTGAGCCAAATTTGAAGAAAATCTATTTAGTAGCTTGGATTTTTATAACGTACAAAGTATTTAAGCGTTTTACTTTTATTTTATTCTTATTCTTCTAGTAATTTTTAAATTTTGCTTTCAAGATAAATGTGTGCAAATCATCAAAAAATTCAGGCAATTATATCAAGAAACAATTTAGTAAATTATTGTTTTTAAAAACGCTTAGTCGATACAAAAAAATTAATTAAAAATATATTAAATAATTGTATTTAAACATCGGTTCTAATTAATAAAGAAATAACTATTTAATTTTGATTGTCACAAAACCTTCAATAAAATCTATAATCTCAGTATGCTTCATAGCATTTGGGAGTAAGATTTTACGAAAATTTATTTAGTAGTTATGATTTTTACAGCGTGCAAACTTAAAGTAAAAATCTATGCAAATAAAAATTAAACTCACACAGAAATATTTGCTACGCTATAGAAAACAAAACTACTCAATATGTTTTCTTCGCATTTTTCCCAAGTATACAATGGAACATAAGGAGGGAATTAGTAAAAGTCCCGAGAAAATTAAACATCTAATTTTTTATAAATTAAAATCTATGATTCCATGCCGTAATACCTCATAATACCTATTGTAACTCCACGAATTGTCGTAAGTGTGTACTGCCCAGTTGGTTGCCACGTACTCAAAGACGTCCAATTT
The DNA here is from genome assembly GCA_013235015.1 of Araneus ventricosus. Lineage (NCBI taxonomy): Eukaryota > Metazoa > Arthropoda > Arachnida > Araneae > Araneidae > Araneus > Araneus ventricosus. The sequence continues at coordinate 23,395 of BGPR01010359.1, read as the reverse complement.
CCTCTTCGATTCGAGGGGAAAGTCCGAAACAATTGTATCGGACAAGTCATTTGCGACTCCTTCGCTCTGCAGGAGGTGTGTGGGTACTGCCCAACTGTTCTCCATACCCCTGAAGTCGTTTATGGCTTCTGTGTCACTTTGACATTTATTACTTCCAACGACCAAATCGGCGAGTGTGCACCGGACCTAAAGAATAGATTTTTTTTCTTCCTCCACGTGCAATCTCTAACGGTTCTACCCCTAATTTTCCGAGAAATGAAGCATCCACTTCCTGCTAGCTCATTCTAGTACAAACACGCTTCTCCCTGATACGTCATTCTTTAACTTCTTCGTAATCTCACTTTCGCACATGTTCCTTTAGTTTTCCCGTTTTGTTTATCGTCAGTTAGTAGCTGGAAATTTTTGACAGGTAAAAATTAGTGGTGTGAAACGAAAGGTTTTAAACTTGATAATGGAGAATCAGCTAGTACTGATGCAGAAGATGCACTAAATGAGCGAAATACAATTTATCATTCTGCTGCTCTACAATGTGTGGAAACTTTGTTAGATTATACGGGACAAAGAGGATTTGATTACGGTGACATTACTGAGGTTTGTAAAATATGTGTCGATATACGAAAAGAGATGAACAAATAGAAGCAAAGACGCATGACAGATTTTTTAAAGAAGTAAATGTTAAAAGGAAAATTCATAGTTTGATGTTATACAGCATGCAAATGTAAGTAATTTTTATATTTTTGTACTGGCGTTGATTTTTTCTTTAATAAAAAGGAGTTTTAGGATTATCCGTATTTTTCTATTGTCCGTGCGATCCTTCCCGGTGATTAACCAGGATAATCGGGAGTGTACTGTAACTAAATACAGTGAAAACAAAAGAACAAGTAAAGGAACAACTAAATACAGTAAGAACAAGTGTTATTAAGAACAAAATTAAAAGGCTCGATGGTTACTGTATTAGCAAAAATGGTACAACCTTTGTCCTGCCAAGCCTAACAGGGTTTTTAAAAATTTCTTATTGGATTTCATAACTGGACAACGTAGCCAAAACATTTCTCTTGACGCGAAGATAGTGGAGGTACTTGCGTATTAACGCCACCGCAACTACAGATTGGCTGTAGTGCGCCAATAAAGAGCAATTTTGTTTACAAAAACCGCCAAACTGGCGTTAATACATAAGTACAAAAACCGTCAAATTGGCGGCACTTAAAAACCGCCAAATCTGTAGCTGCGGTGGCGTTGGAGGCACTTAAAAACCGCCAAATCTGTAGCTGCGGTGGCGTTAATACGTAAGTACAAAAACCGCCAAATTGGCGGCACTTAAAAGCCGCCAAATCTGTAGCTGCGGTGGCGTTAATACGTAAGTACCATAGTGGATCTTGAAAAGAAAAGAACTCTTGATGATGACCCATTTTTAATTAGTGATAACTTGCATGCGGTCAACTTCAGAATATAGTGCGGTCGCCAAAAATTGAACTTTTAGGTGATTTCTCGCCAAATTTGGAAATCCTGACTCTCGTTTTCCCGTGACCTTCGTAGGCCGTTTTCCTCTTTGGTGAGTTTTGAAACGATTGGCGTGATTATAGCGAGGTTGACGATGAGACCGCAGCGTATTTTTGTCTGTATTATTTACTCGTGGCCGTCGATAGATTCTCGAACGCTCCGATGTACTCAGCCTTTCGCTACAATTTAGAATATAAATTTATTTACAAGAAAAGTAAAGGAAATTTCTTCCCATTTTGAAATTGATAGCACTTTTATTTGACGCTTAAAAGTCCGAAAGAAAGGTCTGATTTTGAAAGTTTTAACCGAATTGTAATTTTAAGAAATTATTCGATTTTTAATACTAATATTTGCCATTAAATTCTGATGTTCAACAGCAATGGACGCAATTATAAAGTTGAAATGTATATTTTAATTCAAAGCAATGGCGAATCCAAGGTTCGGGTCTGGGGAAAATTTTGAATCGTAGTGACGAATGTCAAACCTCATGGCTTATATAAGCCAAAACACTTTAACTTTACAGACTTTCCTCTCCTGACAATAAGAATAATAAAGAACACTACAATACTTTCGATAATTTAATAAAAAATGCAATGAAATAGCTGACCAAAAAATGTTTTCGACCGCGCCAACGCTACAAGTGCAAGTGGAATGACTAGAAAAGTAGGAAAATTTTCGAGCCTGTCAAGTCAGAAAGCAATGTTGTCACGATTTTATTAGTAGTCTTTTAAAATGAAAATTAAGATCAAACAGTTGTAGTGGTTTTAAATTACATCAAGAATTTTAGTTTAGCTCTGGGGGGGGCTGCAGCCCGATAGCCCCTCCCCTGGATTCGCCACTGATTCAAAGATATAAGATGTCTTGTGAAGAGTAGGGTAAGGTTGCTCAAATCGTATGTCGTGCCCAGTGATGTAAAATACCCAGGTATTTATTTTTAAGGGTAAGTATTTACCAGGGTAAATTCCCAAAATGGGTATTTACCTGGGTATTTATTTTTCAATTAACTCTATTGAGATAAAATACAGGCACTACTGTGAAATATGATTTTTATATATAATATAAATATGTATAGAATATACATTGAGCATTAGGTAAGATAAGAAAAAGAAATATAGTTTTATGAACCTTTTAAATTATATAAAGGCTAAAAAATGAATCAGAATAAACAAAAACGCAATATTATATCATAGATCTTGCATAAAATGCGTGGCTTAAATGTCAATCCTTTTTTAATACAATGAGTAAAGGAATAATAATGTATTTGTCGCTTTTTAAAAATGAAAGTTATTTTAACTAAATGAAAATAAGAAATAATGAGTTTGGTTTAAAATGATAAACAGCTGATGATAGAAACTAAAATGAAAGATATAAATGTTTATCATTCTTTTTGGATTAATTAGTCAAAGTACCAGACATTGCTGATGAAAAGTTAGAAGATGTTTCAGTTCTAACAGTTTTTAAAAGAGAATTATTCTGAAAGTAATATTCACTCATATTACTTTCAACAAAGTTAAGTGATCTTTGTAACAAAATTTCAGCAACAAGAAATTTGAATTCTTTTGTTGCTGAAACTGTTGTATTATTTGACGATATATTAGAATACACACACTCACACAAAGTTTCCTGGTTAGATGGGATTCATCTGGATCATAAACAACAATAATTAATTGTTCTTGAAACTCTAAATTTGATGTAATTATCATGGTTGGAATTTGATTAAAAGAAAATTCATTATCTATTTTATCCCTCTCAAAACCTTTTTTAATCCAATAGAACTTTTGAAATATTTTTTACGTGTTTCTCCATTTTGCTTAGATTGGCATGTTTATACTCAACATTACAGTACTTACATTGGATACTTTTATCCTTTCTTAACATTAAAAGCTTCAAGCAAGTAACTTTCCCCTTTTTTCACTTAACGTAAAATATGTAGTAATATTAATACACGTAAAGTAAACGTCTATGTATTCACTAAATCAAAACATGAATGTTTGATTTCCAGCACGGCAATGCGAGTAAATTACTATTTCGATGTTGAAATAAAGTTTGTTAAATTATAGTTCGTTTCGATTACATACAATTAGATGTTACTTGACTCAAGTAACATCTAAATAGGGAGTTTCAAACAGACAAGGAACAGAATAAGTGCAAGTTATACTTAAAGAACACGGGTTAAATCTCTATCGCAATTTGAAGTTCCAAATTACTTTGTTAAGGGAACCATGAATATCAAATTATGCATTAGAGAGTCAGTTGAAATTATATTCCCGGTGAAAAGATGATTGCCGAAGGCGACTAGTATAACATAAACTGTGTTAAAAATTATTACTCTATTGTAAGTGTCATAGCTTCAAACCGGAAAAACTAAATGATCCCCCGATCCTGTTTAAGTTCTGGAATACTTTATTCTGAATCCTGTTAGAAATTGTTTTTTTTTATAATTTAGTTAAAACTTTTAAAAAATTATAAACTACGTATTATGCATATAAATTTTATATGTTTGATTTTGAATCTCCATTCACAAATACTTAAATAAATATCCAGTTTTGGGGTACCTACTTATTTTTTTTATCTCATTTTGAATCACCTTTGGCAAATACTTCTTTTTCTGCAAAATACACATTTTTTGAAATTTTATCTGTTTAATTTTGAATCACCATTCGCAAATACCTTTTTTGCAAAATATCCAGTTTTGGGATAGTTATAATTTTTATGTTTCATTTTGAATCCCCATTCGAAAATGCATTTTTTTTTTATTTTTGCAAAATATATAGTTAAGAGTATTTATAAATTTTATATGTTTTATTTCGAAATACCATTCACAAATACATTTTTTTGCAAAATATTCAGTGTATGGTTATTTATAAATTTAATATTTCTTTTTGAATCACCATTTTCAAATACTTTTTTTTGTAAAATACCCAGTTTTGGGTATTTATAAATTTAAAGTTTAATTTTGAATCGTCATTCACAAATACTTTTTTTTTCTTACAAAATATCAAATTGTTGGGTATTTATAGAAGTTTGTATGTTTCATTGTGAATCAGCATTCGAAAAGTTTTTTTCCCACAAAATACCCAGTTTTTGGGTATTTACCCCGGGTATATACCCAAAAAATATTTACCTACCCACTGGGTATTTACCCACCCCACATCACTGGTCGTGCCTATTCCATTCTGACCTTGTTTCCGTCGAATCAGCAACGCTGACGGCAGTGCGATGACTTCTATCATCGGCGATGTTAATTCCATTATTTAGAACGGAGCTCCGATGCGTTACAGCAACCTAATCTCGAAGAAAAATAAGTTTTCGGTAGTTTTCTTATAGTTTTCGTGCATATTTCGTAACACATCGAACAATAATATTATTAATAGCGTGTTATTTTTTTCTTAGGGTATCATTCTGTGCTATTTGAAGATTTCCTTTTAGCAGAAACGACGCTCTGGTTCAATTCATTCTTTTATGACTCTTACTTAAAATTTGACACTTGCCGTTGCTTAAGTCGTACCACAAACGATGCTTAAATCGTACCAGTTACGCTTTAAAGATCTCTTGCATATTTGAAAATACATATCATTTATAGAAAAAGAATATTGTTCTTTTTAATATGTAATGTGAAAAGCGCTTTTTCCAATTTTGAGGCAGGGCGATAAACATGGCAAAACGTATCGATAACAATTAGAGACAAGAAGATGTGGACGAGGAGTTATGAAAATCACCCAATGGTGTAATATGGGCTTAAACGAAAGTATAATATTCCTAAATCGAAACTGCGACGTTACCCTATAAAACTAAATAAGCATTATGAATTTGGAAACTCGAAAGGGTTGGCCGAGGATTAACTCAAGACCGAACAGTTTATTCAAAGAATAGTAATACAAGGTTTTTTTACTTCATTTGTTTCCAAGATACGACTTAGAACATAGATGGTACGACTTAAGAACCGGTTTCCTTACTCGTTCCGATGTTATTAACTTAAGATTTGTGTATTTTCATTCGAAAATAATTAATTTTTGGACCAACTCCGTCAAAGGGTTTACTGTCTGTCGTTATGTATAATCGCATACTTGTGGAAACGATAACTCCTAAACCCTATGGTTTAGATAAATAAAAATTCGTATGAAATCTGCAAACATTGATTGTGTACCTGTAACCAATTTTCGTTTAAATCGGTCAAAAAAAAGTTGTTCAAATCGCATATTCGTCTTTTCTCATCACACAGTGACGCAAGGCCGTTATTGAGTATTGGCGCGAATCACTTCCGCTAATACTTTCCGCTTTTATCCCCTTTCTTTCGCCTTTGGTACTTACTGAGGGAAATTCGACGAATTCTGGGAGCACAGAAAATTAGCAATTTTTATCCGCGCGGAGGTGCGGGGAAATGACATCTTTGTTAAGGAGTATACGAGAATATTTAGGGAAGACTACTCCCGCTGTTTTTCTTATGGGATACCACTTAAGCAACCTTACTCTACATTCATTTAAATGACAAATATATTTATTCTTCCGAGAGACAGATTTTATCAATGGACTAATTTACATAAATTTTTTTAGGTCCCAGATTTTTTAAGATGTCATCTTTGTACACGATTTGTCTGGATAGAATATACGGATTTTTGAAGGAAGGAATCTGGAAATCATGCATTCCAAATCCATTTTCGGACCTTCCAACAAAAGCCGTGAATGAATTAATGGATTTATCAAATAATGAGGAAGGCTATTTGAAGACTGGCGATGTCCTCATGCTTCTCACAAGTGGCAGGCTCACGCGCCTCGACCTTTGCCGTTTCAATCCGAAAGCAGATAAGGATTTAATTGTCAGTGCAATACAGAAAGCTGGGAGCATTTGTTTGAGAAGTCTTGCTTCAAATTCTAAAGAACTCATCTTTCATTTTGTGAGGAATATAATATCTTGGAATCCGTATCTTGAAGAATTCCATTCAAGAGTGCATCCTGGTTTTGACATTTTTCAGAAATGTCCGAATCTTCGAATTCTCAAAATCTACAGTTCATTTTCACAGTTTCCTGTCAATAACGCTCCTATAGATTTATCTGTGTTGTCATCTCTCAGAAACCTTGAAGTACTTCATGTCTTTAAGGTGGATACCGACACGATAGCGAACGTTCTGGAAACTTGTCCAAAGCTAATTTCCATTGGCCTAAGTGATTCTTTAGATAGCTTCGAAGTAATTGCTCAAAGACGGCAGAAGAATTCTTTGTTGAACCTCGGTGTTGACAGGCATTTCCAATTGCGAAGATGTGTTTGGGGTAAGGATTTCAGGAGCGGAAACTGGCTGGAGTACAATTCTGGATTTGGTCGCAAGATAAGAACCGCTGTTGAATTTTGCCCTCTTGTGCAGGAATTGATTATTCAGGTGCATCAGAAAGACGGTTACAAAGCGCTGCGATTTTTGAAGCAACTCACTCTTCTTAGAATTCATTTTAATTATTGTCGTGGTGACTTCTTACCAGATTTCGTTGCACTACTTCGAGAAATAGGACCACAGCTTAAGCATCTCTCTATCTTTGGGAAGGAAGAACCCTTTAGAAGGAATGCTGGGGTTCCGGTTGATGTTATCTGTGACTGTTGTCCTGATTTGCAGAGCCTGGAAATATGGAGCTCCATATTTATGAAAGATTCTTCGAAATATTCTTACGATTTGGCCCTGAAAAGACTAACATTATATGGAGAGGATTCAGATAATGATGAAGAAGAAAGTCTTCGGTTCCTGCTGTATAATAGCATGCACTTGGAAGAATTGTACCTCGAGTGTGTTCAGAGATTAGATGACACTCTGTTGCATCAAATATTTGAAAGGAACCCTTTCTCACAACTTAAAGTGAGCCTTATCGATGAATGTAGTCTAACAAGGCAGGGATTTCAGATGTTTTTGGAAAAATAGGCTTCAATTGAGACAGTTCTTGTTCTTTCGGATACAGGACAGCATTTATATGATGCAAACAGATTATTTAAAGATGCGAATCATCTCCATTATTCAAAAGTCTACGCTTGCCGTAAATCGAAAGAATTCTTTTATTGCCATCTAAATGAAAAACGCTTCTAATTATGCTCCAGACCATTGAAAACAAGGAGGCTACACATTTTCCTTCTGAAAATCAAAGTGTCCTGAGCCAGACTCATGCCGCCAAATGCAGTTTTTCAAGAAATGGATCACAAATGCTCATGAAAAAAACAGTTTCGTTGAAAAGACTTTCTGTTTATGGCTAAATTTTGTTTTTTGTGCAACTTGGAACAAGCAGAATATAAATACAGTTTGTAAAAATATATATAATTATGCTATTAAAAACTAGAAACTTTTCTTATTTAATTTTTTTCTGTTTTTTAGATTTAATTCATAATGCTTTATTATATATATCTTGAAAACAGTTTTTCTCGAATTTAATAGCAGGTGGATCCAATGGTTTGAAGTAAAAATATAATTATTTTATTTATTAACTGATAATTGAATTCTGAAAATATAAAAAGATAGTGTACTGTCATCGAGAATGTGCAAGCCCCCATATTTTAAAAGCTTTTGCATATCGCGAAATTGAATGAAAAGCCGATTACAAAATTCCATCTTTAAAATTAGGAAACAAGTGGTGTTAAATAAAGGCTTGTAGTAAGTGCGCGATGACTAGTTTGAAGAACTGGCATTTAGTAATGAGAAATATTCATATGACCATGATATAGAAAAACATAACACAAATGTTTTAATCGAATGCATTTAGGTTTTAAAATAAATTAAAATATTTCTATATTATAACTGAAACTAGGGAGAATAACCCTAGTATTAAATTTTTTTGTATTTCTCTAATATTTTCATTGTTACAATCATAAAAGCATTTGTTTGCAATTATTAGAAATAGGGCAATATTGATATCTTACGTAATTATAAAGTAAACATATTTCCTGAAATCCACTAGAGTGAAGCCACCTTAAGGCCTGTGAGACTTGACCCTGTATAAAAGAATGGATTAAATTCTTTCGATGGCATCTTTGATCACAAAATTCCGATATATATTAAAAATAACTAATCATGTGAGCACGATAACTCAAAAACTTAAGTAGGTAGATACATAAAATTTGGTACACGGTTTTATCATCGGAAATGTAGGTCCGTGTCAAATTTTGGACCAAATACGCCGAAGGGGTGACTGTCTGTCGGTTTGTGTAATCGCATACTTGTTTGCACCATAACTCATTAACACAAACACAAAGTTTAGTTTAGTTTAGTTATATTAACGTCCCGTTTTGAAGCAACACGAGGGCTAGTTTGGGACGGACCTCGTAATTTTGAACCTCGGTCAGATGACGAGGATGACACCTGAGCTGGCACCCCCCTCTCCAAACTTCCACGCCACACCAACGGGAGGACGTTTGACGACTACGTATGATTTAACGTGCAACAGGCCCCATACACGGCGGATCTTCAGTGGAATCGGGTCTCGAACCTGGAACCCTCCGGCCCCAAAGCCGAGACCTTACCACTAGGCCACCGCGGCCTCCACAAAGACTTAGATAAATGAAATTTGGGGTGTGCCCTTTCAACTTCTAGACCTTTGTCCCATTTTGGTTTCAATCGGTTAAAAAAAATGCGTTCAAATTGCATATTCCGTTTTCTTTATCTTATGACGCAAAAATACGCGCCATATCGTGTATCGGCGAAAGACCGTCATAATCTTGGCGCTATTTTACTGCCTTGGCGAATTTTATTTCGCTTGCATTCTTCACGTTTTCGTATTGCAGCGTTCTGCGAAGACAATATCAATAACACTCCTGGCACTCCGCAATTTTTAGGCGGGTAGGACACCTTTGTTAAAAAGTAATGAGAAAGTTTAGGGGAGATCTCTCCCGCTGGTTTATTCAAGCAATTTGAAAGGATTTTATTGAGATCCTTACCACGTGTTTTGGTTGCTGAAAAAAGTAATTTCGTAGTCCTTTAAGGAATTTAATCTGCGACATGCAAAGTATAATAAGCATCTAATCAGTTTTTGGGGTGCTAAACATTAAAACTCAGACTAAATAGTTTCAAAAAGAAAACCCTATTCAATTTATATTATAGACAATACGTCTTGCCATCACCGCTATCCAGGTCGAAGACTTTACCTTCGTTCTGCCTTTCTTAAAGAATATACACATCTTCTTGTTATAAAGGCTCAATTTGATCATAGTTGGATTCATAAAAGTTATGATTGAAATTTTCAACTGGAGTGAAAAGTAATGAAATAATAGTTTGATTCTGACCTTCAAATTGGACTTTGTGACATTATCAACTTTTCTCAATGATATTAAATCAGTGTTACAGAAAGTAAAGCCTTTACCTATACTCATTTGCCATTTTTTAAAAACGGAACCATTAATAGCAATATCTGTGAAATTTTTAACAGAGGAATAAACGAAAAACGGTCATGAATTTTTTTTCAGACTTCAAACTAAATCGGGGAAAATTACGTAGGGTTATTGCTAGACTCCAAACAAGAAAAACTGGTTAATCGTGATTAGCATGTGAGATCACGATCCATTCTGAAAAGGAAATTATTACATACCGAAGAATAAAGGGCCATGAAAAATTCGCAACGCTCTTTCATATTACTAAAAGTTTTAAAGAAATCAGTTAGAAGAAAACGTGTTTCTTCAAAATTTAATTGCTGTAGCATGTTCATGCAAGCCAACCCATTTCTTGGATCCCTGAGTATGCAAAAACCTAGGGTTATTACTAGAATCTCAGCAAGAAACAGTAATCGTGAACATACGATGTCAATGATGCATTCTAGAATGTATCATTGACATCATATGTTCACGATTATTGTTTCATGTTGTTATTATGTGCAGAAGAATAAGGAACCATAGAAAACTCATAAAACTTTTCGATACTATTAGCAATTTTAAAGAGATCCGATAGATGATACTGTGAAAGTGATACTGTGTGATTTTTCGAAAGCAAATTGTTATAACATGTTCCAAATTTTGTAGAGTAAAGACTATAGTGAACAAAGAACTGCTCAAATAATGCAATAAATTGTTAAAGAACGGAACACGCTTACAAAAAGACTAGACTCTACAACTTTCAAAAGAATACAACGAACAAGAAGACAACAAAGAGAAAAACAATGTATTTAATTCTCTAGGATAAGAACTATTTGCAAGTAGTAAACTTGTAATAACGTTAGTCTTAGAAGAAATTCTTTTCGGAATCAAATTCGCACTATTGGAAACCGTTTAAAAGCATAGTTAAATCGTCTGTTTCTCATTCAGAAGTTTCTAGAATAGTAAGAAAATCCGCAGGGGAAAAAAGAAATCTCACTGAAATTTTTACGGTTTGTTTTTTTACCATCAAACTGACAATATAATGACATTCGTAACAAGAGTACGGAAAATCATCCAGATACTAATAATAGAGACGTATCAAAGCCAAAAAATTTCAAGAAATATATAATAAATTTTTATTATATTTTTTGTCTGTGATGAAGATCTTTTTGAGATTTATTCAGAAATGTTAAATTTAAACAATTTTTACATCATCTCACATTTTAGATTTGGCGAAATTTTGTTTTATGCATTTTCTCCACTTTTCACTACTAGAAATCAAACGTGAAAGCTCTTACTGCAGTGAATGTTTTAAAATCTCGAAGGATAAAAACAATCTGAATTCCAGGAAGTTTTGAAAACTTGAAATAGTAACTTGATTTTTTAATTAAATTTTTCAGCATAATAATTACCTCAAGAATTAACTAGCAGTAAATAGCAATTGTCTAGCGGGAATACCGTCTCTTTTCTGGCATAATAATGCCGTCTATTTTTGGCATTTAAAATAACGTTCAAACTCTATTTAAGTTTTCTTATGGTGGGGATCGCGTTTCCATGAAAAAAAAATCTGGTGCTGTCTTTTCAAAATTTCGAAACTTCATCAATGTGGCAGTAACTGTGAGAGCTAGACTTTTGTTTTTCACGCCATTCTTCATCGCACACCGTATAATTCAGACTTGTATTCGTTCCCTCGAATGCCTTTTTATAACCTTCCTGCATATGGACGAAAGGTAATCAATGGGAGTTCACGTAAATGATCGCTACCCGCACAACGCGAAGCATTTTTGAGCGTGTTAGGTTGGTTGGCTGTGTAGGTTTTCTGGCGCAAGAGCCATTTTTGGCCATTCTGTGAAAAACATATGGCTAGAATGAAGTTCAATGGCGTCGATGAAAGATGCTAAATGCTGAAAAAAGTTGGTTGTTGAGCGTGTTAAGATATAATTTAAACGAATTGAATAGATCTTTCAGATTTGCAACTCACTTGAGAATCGACACGTCTTCTCTTAACTGATGGGTATGATCGAAAGCGAATACCAAAATGGCTCGATGCCGTTTTGGGGAGCTGGAAATAGAAGGATCGGAAGGAGGGTGATCTTTAAGAAGTTCTTTGCGAATGTGATGCAGCTTTTGGAAAAATCTAGCAGAAATATCTTTGATTTGGTCCACTTTGGGTTTTACTTTAAGATGATAATTTACCCTTCTCATTAACAGCTGACTTTCATAGACTTGAACTTTCCTTAATCTCGTGATGGTTTATGATCCCCAAATAGGGGGACGATGCACAATACCCGATGGAATAAGAGATTTATAAAGCAAAAGACTGTGCAATATCGCTAATTTTCTCTTATGAGCTTTCAGTTAATTTTTTACCGCTTTAATGTTTTGTTCAGCTTAATTTCTTTTTCAAACTTTCAAATGGCATTTTCCCTGTACGCCTAAATATCAAAACAAGAGATTTTGGGGATTGATTCGTTTTCAATCAAATACAGCTCTTGCTCCGCTCGCTACCATGAAGCCCAGCAAATGACGGAGGTTTGGAGATGATTTTCAATTACCTTCCAACATTTTCAAGTTTTTTTTACTCCAATCTGACAATAAATTATTCTTTTAGCTTCCTGATACGTTTCTTTCGAGAAGAATTAATTAGTTTTCTAGGACTGTAAATCTGAAGATTAAGTCTTTTGAGGTTGCCGTGGCTGAATTATAGCTCGCGCAACATTAAAATTTTTTTGAAATGGAGGATTTGCATTTCTTATTTGATATGCTAAATAAACTTTTTTTGTTGCTTCTATCACAATTAAGACAATAAGATGCCAACATAGTGGTGACCCGCTCTTGTAGAAAAATAAAATGTCGAACGCTGACAGAAACGGAAGTGGAGCTAGTCTGCACAAAGTGAGTGTAAAAATACCTCCATTTTGAATATACAAACCGAAAATACGGTTTTATCAAGTAGAGGCTCAATTTAAAACAAGCGGTATCAATGCCGAAGAAACGAAATTTAAATATTTGATTTCTCAATTTGACCCCAAATTTGTCGAAAATGTGTGCGATATCATATCATAAGCAGAGATAGCCTAACTAAACATTCGGATTTCATAACTAGACTCTTGAATTTATTTAAAGAAAGTGAAAATGCAAGAATCCAATGTTTATCACTGGAATTGAATTAGGTGATTTAAATCCCAGTTCATTGTTACAAAAGTTAAGATCTGTAGCTACTTCAGTTGTTTCTGAAAATTTCATTAAAACTTTATGGCTTGATAAATTACCAGAATCAAAACTATTTTAATTGTCAGTAAAGAAGATAATGATAGATTGGCAATTATGACTGACAAAATTTGCGATATGAGCCCTAAAACCGATATTTGTAATACAAATAATGAATAAAATTTTCTAACGAATTGTTGGATAGAATTAAAAATTTAGAGCAGAAAATTGCTGAATTATGGGTTCGTACAGGGGCGTTACCACGAACATGGAGTAACAATTCTTATGGTAATCGATCTCGATCTAGAAGTAACAGGCGCAATAATTTTGATCCCAAAGCAAAAATCTGTTACTTTCATTTTCGATTTGGCGCTAAAAATATTCAGAAAAAATGCCAACCTCCTTGCTGTTGGAATGAAAACCACAACTTAATCAGGAAAACTCCATTCTGAGATAAGTTCAGCAACAAACTCTATTACAGAAAATGTAAAGAATTATCTCGAATTTCTTTTATTCGTCTCTGACCGAAGATCGAATTTGCACATTCTCGTAGCCAGTGCAGCTGATGTTAGCATAATTCCAGCTAAAGCTCAGAATAAAAGGAAAGCAGGATATAAATTATATGCTGCTAGCGGCACAGAAATCTCAACTTATGGTATAAAAATATTAAATATTGATTTTTGGATTACGTTAGGAATTTCAGTTTCCGTTCATAATAATTGCTGACGTCACAAAAGGTATTTTGGGAGCTGATTTTCTTCAGAAATTAAATTAATTTTTGACATAAATAAGAAAAAAATAATTGGATGGGATAACAATTTTCTGTGTGCAAGGTGATATAACAGCTATTTTAAGAGATAACATTGTCAGCGCATTGAATAAATCCATAAAAAGTTTCATTCTACTCTGAAAATATTCCGAAATTTCTACACTTAATCTTTTCTCTAAGCAAATAAAACATGATGATAAATATTTTATCAAATCAAATGGTCAATATTCATGCCAAAGCACGACAACTTGATCCAAGAAGACTACCGATGGCTAAAGAAGTAGACGTTTTGACGTAGACTTACGTCTCTCCATAGTGGTCTAATGGTGTGTTGGGAAACTAAAAAATTATGACGCTTTTCGCGCTCAGGTGAAACACTTATAGCTCCTCAACCAAATTACATAGAGCGTTGCTTTTAGTTTCATTTGACAGACGAAGGTATGCATTGAAGATTTCAAAAAGAATTTTAGAATTTGGAATTACGATTCAGTCACAGTCGAGTTGCAAATTTGGTCAAAATCACGAAGAATTTTACATAGATAGAGTCACATAGTCACACTAGACTAATAGTCACTATAGACTATAGAGTTAATAGTCCCATAGAGCTACTTTAGCCATAGAAAGTCACAGTTGAGTAAGGTAAGTAAGTCTACGCCCCTCAATCATATCGGCCGTTTTGCAGAGACAGCCTCCCGTCTTTTTTTCTTGTACTATCGACATAAAATAGAAACAGTAATAAATGTATATATTTTCCTTAGATGCTGAAGAAAAAAGACCACGTTAAAATATCTTTGTAAATATAGGTCGCTTTTGCTTCGCTTTATCTTTAAGGATAGAATATCGAGCATTTGTTTATAAAAGAACCTCTTCCTCCAAGACAAATTTGATCCAAAATTTGATACAGATATACAATTTTGGCGTAAATGCCAAATATCATTACTTTTGTTCGTTGTATTTGTTAAAATTGCTTTGTTCAAATACAAACAGACAGCTCTAATTAGAAAAATGTTTCTTTTGGACCCGAGAAAGTCTACAAAGTGAAAAATAACAAAATCTACAGGTTGAATTTTTTTATGACTGCAATACTTTCACTATGTATGTGCTAGATTGAGAAACAGAAGACAGAAGAAATAGCATTGAAGTGTTTAGGGTAAGTGGCGTCCGGGTCTTAACATGACATCTTCGCCCCTAGCGGTCATTAGTGTCTTAGAACATGTAAAAGACGCCTAGTGAAAACACAGTTTTATGCTCCAACATATTGGGCTTTCAAAAGTGGCTAAAATGCATTGACGTTTAGTCTCCATGACGCTGGGGGCAATTATACCCCTGCCTTTCTTTCCTATGCCACCGAGAAACAGATATCTAACAAAATGCCATTCTTACAACAGAAACACTGAAAAGACTTGCTGAAAGAAGCATCTATGAACTGAATCCACAATCCACATCAGACAGGGATGGAATGGATGGATTGGAAGCTGCCGACTGTGGTGTTGATTTTGTTCCCCAAAGAAATTTCGGGTGACGAGATCTTCTATTGAGCCCTTGGTGTCTTGCCCATTAACTGCTTAATACAGCGGGGTGAATAATGCAACGATGCATAACATCATGACCCAACATTTTCACTCAGGTGGCCAGTCCAAGTCTTTTTTTTGGCCAGTCCAAGTCTATCACGTAAGTTCACAAACAGAGTGCTTGTGAGAGGTTTCGTCAAGATGTCGGCAGTTTGTTCTGGCCATGGAACATACTCTAACTTCAAAAGGTAAATGTGGAGTGTATGGTTCCAACTTCCTTCTTGCCAATTTTTCTTGGCGCAATTTCATGTGCCGTTGCCAAATACTGTTTTGGATGTGCAGGGCGCCTTTTATTGCTCTCTTGCGCATGCGTCACGTGAAAACGAGAGATTGGGCACGCAATGCATGCGGCATTTCAAGTGTGTATCGGGCAAATTTTTTTAACTTAAAAAAACATCAGCGGCTTAGCTTTCAGAATAGCAGGAAACTAGTAGCTTCGCTTTTTCATTGAATGTTAGGAATCCAGGTTTTTTTAAAAATTCCGAAAACTAAAATTTCCGCACGCAATGCCTGTGGCATTTCGAGCGTGTACCGGGCAAATTTTTTAACTTAAAAAAACATCAGCGATTTTGCTTTAAGCATAGCCGAATAATCGTAGCTTCGCTTATATATTGAGAAACGAAACACGCAGAATAACATACACGGTACTCAACCGATATTCCATCCGAAGAATTCCAAACGAAGTTTTATTCAAATTCGAATTTATCGACCAATTGCATCGAAGAGTTGAACAAAAAATTCCAATCGAAACGTGGCGCAATATAGCCTGATAAGCAAGCCACTGATGAGAAGATCAATTTGTGCGCATGCGCGCTTGTCACTCGTTAAAAACATCTAGACGCAACCAAAACAAATGTTCTCTCATCGCCGTTCTTGGCGGCAAAGTGGTGGCGATCCGAAGAGGAACGAAGTAAATGTGTACCGTAAACTCCACATTAATCAAAAATGCGAGACTTCAGGGGTTAAACAATACTGAACTGAATGATATCAATATATCATATGTCAATGATAGTCACTATTAATTTCTTTTCTTCGTAACGTAATACAGTTACTAATTGAGGTGTAATGTAGTGGCTCAACTATAGCTCACGCAACATTTAACTTTTTTTGAATTGGAGGATTCGCATTTCTTATTTGATATGCTAAACAAACTTTTTTCTGTTGCTTCTATCACGATTAAAATAATAAAAAGCCAACAAGGTTAAAGCATTGATGGCAACAGTCAGACACTTCCGAAATGCGTTTGATTTGCTATTGTTAAAACCACGTTTTTACGTATTTTTCTCTTTAAAACTGATCATAAACATCTAAATTATAAGAATTTCTTCTGTTTGTGATGTTCCAAATTTTTTTCCCCGACAAACTATTTAATGCAAAGCCATAATCAGTTATTTTTTTAAAGTATGTAAATATTCAAATACAGCTTGTTCGGCTACATTGGATTTCGCTTTGAATTAAGCAAAATTTTCATTTAAGTCGTCCGGAAATCTTCAAAAAGAGAATAAATGATCGTTTTTGGTGTTTTGGCTTTCATCATTGGAATTTGGCTGTGAATTTCAGGTTGGTGCTATGTTTAATTGATTTGGCAAATTAATACAATAAATCTGAAATTTGACTTTTCTTAAGTGTTCAACGTATTTTAGGCTTCTTTTTTTTTTGGCCCTAACTTTGCGACAAATTTTCAAGATTCATCTGGATTCAACGCATGCGATAAATGAACATGCAGATTAGATCCAGTTTCCCTTTATGCTTTTTCTTCTTTTTTCTGGACACTTGATTGTAATTGTACTTAGATATTTTCGAAACTTTTGAACTTTGAAAGAAGTTTGGATTGCAAGCGGTTGTCTTAATGATCTCTAGCGTGGATTTGTTTACCTTTTTTGTGGGACTCAAAATTAGAATGACTATTTGCTTGAGGAGCGTTATCATGTTCTTTCAATTTGACGACGCATTCTGTATCTAATGCAATATAGTTCGATTATTAAGATTATTTATACTCAGATTAAAATGTCTTAACTAAATATTAACGCTGAAAGGTAATATCTTTGATGTCATTAAGAAAATAATTAACGATCTTAATTGCTACTGTATTGGCGAAAATGATATATCAGTAGGGTACTTTTCGGTTAGCTGGGCGCAAATGTCGCCAGTTGTGAACCAAACGCGAGCCAAGTCGCCAAGCGAAGCGATTTGGCTCAAATGTCGCCAATTGTGAACCAAACGCGAGCCAAGTCGCCAAGAGAATGGATGTAATAAATTTGGCGGAATTCTACAATATTTGGCGATTTTTCGCTTGCGCCCGGCTGACGGAAAAGTACCCATCATTAAGTCTAGACGTCCTGTCGGACCTAAAACTTCTTTTTTAAATTTCTTTTTGGATTTTAACAACGTAGCTTCTGCATTTTGCTTGGCACGAGGTAGTGAATCTAGAAAAAAGAACTATACATGAACTAAAGTTTGTGAGTTGGACAAGTTATCTAATGATAACTCTCCTGTGTACACTTAGGATTACGGTACTTTTGAAAAAATAGAATCTCTTTTAGGCGATTATTCGACAAATGTGGCAATGGGAAACTTGTTTCTCTCTTCCCTTTTGGAGAGTGTTTAAATAGTTGGTGTGATTATAACGCGCTTGGCGATGGAACCGCACAGTTTTCTTAAGTCTAACCCTTGCCTAAATTTACTGCGCCTTTAGCTACAATCAACAGATCAATTTTTTTATAAGCAGAGTAAAAACTATTTATCTCCATTTAAAATAGATAGCACTTTTATTTGAAGCTTGTATTTCGGAAAAATCGCTATGATTTTTCACTACTTCATGAAATAATTTCATTTCCAATACTAATATTCGGTATTTCATAATGACTTTTAAGGAGAGTGGACGCAGATATATAAATTAAATGTCTATTTTCCTACAATGCATGCGTTCGGAAAACAGGAGATGCAATTACTTCATTCAATTGACAAAAAAATTGTGCTCCTAAAAGACAGATTTTACCATTAGATTAATTTACTTTTAATTCTTTTCAGGACATTCAATTTTCTCAATGTCACTAGCAACGTTGCATTGCATTTGTCTGGATAGAATTTACGGGTATTTGAAGAAAGGATCATGGAAATTCTGCACAACAAATCCATTCTCGAAACTTCCATCCCACGATGTCAATAGATTGGCGCAAATAACTCTCTTAAATGATTCCGAAGATCCTCCGAAGTTTGGTGATTTCTCCCCAATTCTAACAAGTGGCAGACTCACGCAACTCGATCTCCGCCCCTTCTATCCGGATGCAGAATATGATTTTATTGTCAAAGCGATACAGAAAGGACATATCATTTCTCTTCAAAATCGTGCTTCAAAGGCTGAAAAAGTTATCTTTCATCTTGTACGAAATGCAATATCTTGGAATCCGTACTTAGAGGAGCTGCACCTAGGCATCGATCCGGGTTTTGATGTCATCCGGAAGTGTCAGAATCTCCGAATACTGAGAATGTACTGTTCATTTTCATCATTACTTGACAAAAACGTTCCTATAGATTTGTCCGCGTTGTCGTCTCTCAGAAACCTAGAAGTTCTTTATATCCCTGATATGGATATCGAAACTATAGCGAATGTCCTGGAAACTTGTCCAAAGCTAATTTCTATTGGCCTGAATGATTCTTTAGATAGCTTGGAAGAAATTGCTCAAAGACGGCAGAAGAATTCTTTGTCGGGCTTCGATGTTGGCGGGCATTTCCAATTGCGAAGATGTGCTTGGGGTGACCGTTCCTTGTTGGACCCTCACGAAAGGTGCTTGAACAAATCTAGATTATTTTGCAGAATGAGATTTGCTGTTGCTTTGTGTCCGCTTGTGCAGGAATTGATTTTTTATGTGCACGCCAAGAACGCTATGGGACCGTTGAAATTTTTGAAACATCTCACTTTTCTAAGTATTGACTTTAGTACATGTAAGGAGGACTTCTTGCGAAATTTCGTTGTACTACTTCTAGACCTAGGGAAACAGTTGAAGCATCTTTCCATCATTGGCCTTCATCGCTATCCGGTTGATATCATCTGTTTTTGTTGTCCTCATTTGCAAAGTTTGGAAATATACGGTTACCCATTTGTGAAGGATTCTACGGAAGATCCTGGAAATTTGCCTCTGAAGAGACTAAGATTGCAGTCGTTATATGCATCAGATGATAAAGAAAGTCTTTTGTACTTGCTCTCTAATTGCAAGCTCTTGGAAGAACTATTCCTCTGTGAAGTTGGGTCCTTTGATGATGTTCTATTGAGTGAAATATTTCAGAGGAATCCTTTCACAGAACTTAAAGTGAGCTGCATTGAATACTGTAGTCTCACAAGGGAAGGATATAAGATGTTTATAGAAAAAGCTGCTTCTATTGAGACAGTTATTATTTGGGATCTGGAAAATTGTCTATATGATGTAAACAGATTAGTTAACGAACCGAATCTACGTTACTTAAAAAATGTCGACATTAGAATGAAAGAATTTTTTAACATTGAATTCTGAATCTGAGGATTTGCATTCTTTCTTTTGGAAATAAAAATGTCCACTGGTTGATTGAAATCAGAGAACGCAGTTTATCACGAAATTGATCACGAATGTTCTTGAAAATAAAATTTTGATGAAAAGACTTTCCATTTATGGTTAAATTTTTGTTTATATGCAATTTGAAACAAGCACGATATAAAAAGAGTTTTTCAGACAATTAAATTATAAATATAAACATTTTTCTTTATATTTTTCTACATTTAAGGGGACCTTGGGACCCTCAAATTTTTTTTCCACAATTCGATCAAACTTTTTTAATTTTGTAGCAGGTAGATGTAAAGTCTGCAGAAACTTAAATTTCTAAAAGATTTTTTTGTTTCCAAAAGTTACAAATTTAAAAACTTTAATTTTTTTTAAAAAGGCCCTTTTTTAAAATGATAACTCTCATACAATTGTAAATTTTCCCCCAAATTTTTTTGAAAGGGACCTCTAAATGTACTTAACAGAAATTAGGATCGGATTATTGATACTTGCATTAGTGTCTGAGAAAAAAAATTTTGTTCAAATTTTGTGAAGAATTTTGGGAAATATCAGAATTTTTACTTTTTACATTTTAAAAGTTTTTCTAATCAAAATGTTTACAAATGCATCCTTAATTCTATTAAGCATGCATTTGTGAGTGAACAGAAAAAACTTCAGGAATAATTAGAAAAATTTCGAAAAAATTAGAAAAATTTCACTTTTTTCAAATTCTTTTTAGTCAAAATATTTAATACATGATCTTCAATTCTATTTATCAAAAATCTACTATTACACAGCAATAATTTTATACCATTTTATTGAAATTTTATTGACAGTGAGAATTTCAAACAAAAAGAAAAGCGAAAGCAGTGATGATTCAAATGTGCTTAATAAACAAGAAGAAGCGAAAGCAGTAAAACTGTAAACAAATAAAGAATAAACTGTTACGTTTTGAAAAAACAATCTTGCTTTTCTTGTAAGCTATTTTAAAAGAAAATCAGCACTTCTTTTGAGGATAAAATTATCAGAAATAATCTAATTTACGGTCACGGATTCATAGATGATTTGCTTATTTTAAATTCTGACAACTTAGATTTTGTTATGAACTGTTATCCAAAAGAATTTAAACTTAATAAAATGACCTCTTATCAAAATAAAGGTACTTTTTCAGATATTGAAATTTAATAATAAATGAAATTTCTAAACAAAAAACTTTGATTGGCCTGTTTGATAAAAGAGCTGAATTTAATTTCAAGTGTAAAAATCTTTATGATTATCATTCCGATATAGATTCGAGGAAAAGTAACGTAATTTTTAGTCAAGCTAACAGAATTAAAAAAAAAAATATGCAATAATAGAAATGATCTTTCAATGGCTTCCAATGTTCTTTCTAAAAGAATCTCAATGATAACCATTTTCCCTTTTAATATTCACGGCATTAAATATCTTATCCTGGAAAGCAGTCTGGAAAAAAATCTTTCACATTCATTGAGGCTTAGATAGAAACTAAGGGCTTTTTTCTATTAATATCTCTAAATATATCTGTTCCGTTCCTGTTTTTACCCCTACTGTTTTGTCTTTTAGAATATAGATGGCGCCATGGTTGTTTCTTTAAAAAAAGAATGATTACTTATTTTGGCGGAAAGTTCACGTGGGTTTGTGATAACGTGAGGATATTTTTTCTCTATTCTAAGGGGTCTATTCTAGTACCCCTGGTTGGGGTTGGGGGG
>BGPR01010358.1:19022-37374 GCA_013235015.1 Araneus ventricosus | reverse complement strand
GAAAACGATATTAAATAACTTAGGCATATTTATAGAATTAATAAAGACTTGTAAGTTCGATATAAGAACTAGAATTTTTTGCAAAAGAGAGATGTAAAGAAACAAAGATAGCAATTATTCGAAACATCAAATTAATTGTTACTGTAGTTACGAGTAGAAATACAAACTGAGAAAACGATTCCAAAGTTGAACTGGCGCGGTTGATCTCTTCGTTTATCACGTTAGAATGAATTGATACCATTAGTTGACCCTCACATCCTGTGTTCTAACAACCTATCCATTCAAACGTTATGGTTTTAAAGAAAAATCTGACTTTTTTTTCTGTGTTATAAAGTGAGAAGAGCCAAATGAAAGAAACGAGTACGACCACTAATGATTTCAATTTGCGATATGCCCATCTATTCACAGTTTTCTTTTAGTCTCTGATTAAAAGATTCTCTGGGTAATAAAACTTTTAAAAGATATCTTATCTTTTTCACACAAAAACACAAAAGAAGCCTTCATTGGCGATGTTCGCAGCAAAACAAATGTAAAAACGCCGATCAAGAAATGACGGGTTGTAGACACAGTAGGAAGATGAAAAAAACAATGTTTAAAAAAAACACTGGTTTTAAAGCTAAAATTGAAAGGAAAAAGAAAATCAGCAACCCAAAATTGCACGAGGAGAAAAAAATACATCTAGCGGTGGAAATTAGTTTAGAAAAAACTATACACGTCTTCAAAATTGTTTTGAATTGCTCAGTCTCATTTAGCTAAAGGGGAAGTAAGAAAATACAGTATAAAAACTTCTTCCATTCAGTTTGATTAAAAATCCCTAAAGAATTTTTCCACTTTGGAATTGATTAAGCGTGCCAAAAAAGCTGAAAAAAGTGGGAAAAGAAAGTGAAAAAAAAGGAATCTAATCAAAAGCATTTCTTTTTCAATTTCAGTGTTGGTTTCTTACGTAGGAAAGAAATAACAGCTAAGTAAAAACAGTCGAGATTTTGTTTTTTATTTTGGTAACTTTTTAACAACTTTTCGTCGTGGGTTTTCAATTGAAAATCTTAGAAGGAGTTGGAATCATTGTTTTTTAATCAACTGCTGGTTTCATTGGCGCATATTAGGTTTTAAATCGGAAAAGTAAATTGCGGAAAAGTGAATCGCTCGGTATTAATAGAAGCCAACTCTATAGATATCTACATTCTGTTACCAAATGTTAAGATCTATATTTTGAAAGGATTTTTAAATTTAAAATTGTATTTCTTATGCAATTTGGTTGGCAATAAATATATAAAATTTGTATAATTTTTCTTTAATTCTCATGAGAAATGTAAAATTGATGAAATTGAGGTTTTGAAATTTGCAATAAAGATTTAGAAAGGCACTTACCTGAGAAAATACTTTCTGATTATCTAATAATTTAGGGGTACAGCATCAGTATCAGCCAAATATGCCGAAATAAAATATTACTAGTGCGATACTGTATCTCTCTTAAGGAAAAGGTTAATAGAGAAATTAAGATATATATATATAAATAGAACCAACTGTATAAATTTCTATTTATATATATATATATATATAAATAGAACTAACTGTACCCGTTAACTGCGGGTACAGTTAGTGCAGCCGATCGCTCTTAACACCCCTCCCCCCAAAAAAAGAAATATAGATGTCACGTATTTATTGTGATACAGTGGCGAATCAAAAATATGTGCATGACTAAGTATGTAGTTTGTAATTACCGATAACATGTTAAAATCATTTTATTAATCTATATAAAAAATATTTCTATTACTTAATGGTAAGATAAACGATAAGAAAAAAAAAAAGATTTTATTTTATTTTTATATGAAAAATACTTTTACAATTTAGTGGTACATAAGCCACAGCCGCAACAAGTGGTTTATAAACCTCACCTACAGTTAAAGGGTGAACTGAATATATTTAGCATGTTACATTATTTCTTCGTTTCAAGTTTTAGACATGAATCCACAAAAGACATTTTTGAAATGTCTGTCCCTCTGTTCACGCGTATGTGATCACTAGGACTCAAAAACCCTACGGGCTACATGAATGAAATTTGATATGTAGTCTTGCCACAAAAATTTAATATTTGTATTAAATTTCTGACGGTATCGTTCATCAGAAAAAAAGTACTATTCTAAAGAGTTTTCTCTTTTCTCTGACGAAATTAAGCATAAAGCGCTCCATACTGTGTGGGGTATACGAGAAAGTCCAGTACAGTACACTCCCGAATATATATTGTGGAGAATTTATATTCTATTCCAGTTACGTTCTCTAAAGAAAATTGTGTTTAAATATTACTTATTTTGGAGACATCTGAACACGTTTTCTTCAAATTTTGACTTGAAAACGTCTTCATCATTAAGTGCGGCCCCTGTGTAGGCCCTGTGGAACTGCAGTAGGGGAGAGTGGGGCACCTTGAACAGGTTTTAGATATTATTGCATGTGCATTCAAAGTTAATGCAAAATATGAAAAGTTTTATGTTCTAAAAAAACTTTATTATATCAACAAATGAAAACCAGAAATACAATTAATTACTGCATCAAGAAAATAGAGAAAACTCATTTTAAAATTATTATATGAAATGGGTCAATGTGCCCCTTTGGGTGGGGTAGTTTGAACCTCCAGGAGGGGCAGGTTGAACCCATGTGAAATGTCACTACAAACTAACAAAAGTGATAAATGTCTTTTCACTGACCACTTAGGATTAACATTGAACACTTTCACTTGACATTTAGGAACACATCTACGGACAATTAAAAAGATTAATGTTAACACTGAAATGCAACATCGATCGAACCCTCTTAGTGGAAGCAGTTGTCGTTGGTTTCCGAAGACACATCACAATGTTATATCTTCTTATGTAACTTTTATCTTCTACGTCTGGTTTAAAAAATCATCTAGTTAGTTTAGATTGTCTATAAAAATCAACTTCATATAGCTGTTCGTCATCTTCTTATGTTAGATTAATTATTTTTCCAACATAATAAAGGGTTTTCTGCTTAGAAATTAATGGTGTTAAAGCAATTAAAGCAAAATCACCATTTTCTCGGAGCATTTTAAAATATACTCCTCTAGCCCATCTTCCTTTTGTTCTGAGAAAACCATTCTTGTGTTAAAACGAAGAGAAAAGTCATTATCGTCCTTAGCTTTGCCTGACTGATATTTTTTTACATACCGAGATAAAGTTATACGGTCAAGGTGTTTACTTGTTTGTCGAACTGAGCGGCCTTTCATCACATCTTTAACTGCCCTTTTCATTAGGCTACCATCTACTTTGCCGCGAACAGACTTTGGCTTGTAGCTGCGAACCATTTTCTGTACATAAATAAATAAATAAAATAAAAGTGTAACCATCCGTTTAAGAAGATAAAAGAGTAAAAGCTAGATTAATTCAAAAGCAATTAAATTATTTTTCATTTAATTAGCAACAAAAGTGTATTCATTTATGGTTTTGAAACACCTAAGATGAGTGTCTCCCAAGTTTATTTATTCTTGATTAATTAATATAAAAGTCCCTTGTATCAAAACAAGCAAAGGTAATGACTAAAAAATGGTTTATTTTTTATTCTAACTGAAATACTAGCTTACACCTTTAATAATGAAAAATTAATAACATTTTTAAACTTTATAAAAACATCATATTTATAATTATTAAAACTCTATTTGAGCAATTTTTTCGATTTTCGATTTAATTTACATCATTATTTAAATGCTGATTAATTTTTAAATCATCTGATTTTTGGTTTGATTTTTAAATTAAAAATTTAAATTTGTCTAAATTAAACTGACTTAAAAGTTAATGTTTCAATATTTCAATTCATTATTAGTGTTTTTATTTGATATTTAAATCAAATAGGCTATATATATGTCTGTTTTGAAATGCAAAATTCATAAATCAAATAAATAAATAAATGTTATTCTTTACCGTACATTAAACAAAACATAACTTTAATAATGGGGCAGGCTGAACATAGGTTCTAACTGCCCCGTTTCTTGTGGTTCAATGTACCCCATTGGCAGCCATTTTAAAATATTTACTTTGACACAGTTATGGTGCAGCACTTAAATTTAAAACTATGATACAAATCATCATCTGGAACATTTAATCTGTTCAGTAAAAGAAACTAATTCAAAGCACATTCCTCAAAGTGAAAATAAGTTTTTATCTTACCTCTACAATTTTACTTTCATATGTGGATTTTAAACACAACCTTCTACAATGGCAGCAAGCAAGGGAAATAAACAATGCTTTGCATGAATCATATATTTAGTTCTAGTTTATAGTACTGTCGTTATATCTAGTGTGAGAAAATAAAAATAAAAGAATAAATGCCGATGGTTCAAGGTGCCCCTATATTCAAGGTGCCCCACTCTCCCCTACACTTGACATTTTTCAAGTTAGAAACTAAATCATTAATTTGTTTAATGTTGCACATAATATTTAAATCCATCATCAATTTACTCTATTATCTTTCAGCAATTTCAATCTTGAGGAGAAATGCTTGGAAAAACTTAGATGATAAACTGGTTCCTTCACAGGTTTCTCTGTCCAAAGAGTGTCTCACTTCATAGAAGGAAAAAATCCTGAAAGAGATACTGCATTTTCAATCAGTCCCGATTCCTTCTGCTGCTCATGCGCAGTAACGTAACGCTATCTGTTTATACTACGTTTTTCAGCTGAATACAGAACTGCAAAAGTTGCAGTTCGAGAGGCATTAGAATCGGGGCTTTAAATATTTTTCCTCTGCGAAATCTTTTCGTGCTCCCAAAATGTGGAAATAAAAAAGAAAGGCGCAGAATAACTAATGAAAAACGAAAACTGAATTATTTGTTTATTTTTACTTTCTGTTGAGGAATTTGACAGAAGGCGCTTTAAAAATTTCGGGACTCCAATATTATTATGTGCTATCCTATTTCAGAAACAATAAAATACAGGTTGCAGGAACAGAACATATTAAAAATATCCATAATTGTATTCCCATTTAAAAATATTGCATCACACTTTTACAGGGTGCCCAATAAAGTTACTTACACCCCACTCCTTAATTTCAGAACGCCTGCAGCTATAGTTAGAAATATGGTGTCTATGTATAGTAAAGTGGCTATGCGTCCCACCAAGAGACCACTTTCAACGCCACCTGGCGGCAAAATATGAAGTTAGTGCTATTATCTCGAAAACGGTAACCTCATTATAGCAAGCGAAGCCAGCAAGGTTTACGTAGCAAACCTGAAAGTATTGTTGAGCAATCTGACTGGGGGCTGGCGAGCGTTAGAGACCAGGATGCTATGCCCTCTAACGCACATAACGCTTTAACACTCATCATATTTTATATGCACTATTTTTCATAACGTTCATCATACTTTATATGCAACTGTGCTTTTTTTACAGTTCTAAAATTCTTTAATACAGATTATAAAAATTTAAATTCTGGCTGATTATAAACCAAACTCACCGAAATACCATTCATTAATAGAGCTAACAAAAATTTAAATTCTGGCTGACTAGAAACCAAACTAACTAACCGAAATACCATTCATTAACAGAGCTAACAAAAATTTAAATTCTGGCTGACTAGAAACCAAACTAACTAACCGAAATACCATGAGAGTTTAAAGTAAAGCAGTTACTGAATTGAGCGGTGACTTTGGTTTCTGGCTGAGCAAACGGCAATAAAATCGATTTATTACCCCACTTTTTACTGTATTTCGAGAGATTTCAACTAAGCGCTTTAAAATTCTTCGCATTCCTTCAACAAATCTATTAAGCCTGCTTAACTCTGAAAATCCAATTCAGCTCCTAGATGTAATACATTTACCACGACGTTTTTAGGATGTGCCTACAATGGCTGCAACTCTTACGTGGGTTTTCTCCAACGATTCCATCAGATAATTCTTCGAACGGTTCCTTCCAACGTTGGTAAGACAGGAGACATGGAGAAAAAACGAAGAAGAAGGGAAAGAAAGATGTGAAATGGGATGAGAGAGAAAAAAATGGCCTTTGGCGCTGTTTTTTTGTCTTCTTCGCCTTTCCTTCTATTTGGCGACCAGCAGAGAGATTAATGCGTCCACTCCATTAAAACTGACGCGGGTCATTCTTCTTGGAGAGACCAGCGTTTACGTTATTTACGTATTCTTCTAACATTCTGTTTAATCTCTGTCAGTTTACTTCGTTTTTCATTGTTGTTTTCTTTTTCTCACATCTCGAGTGTTTCTTTATTTCCCTTGACCTAAGAAAACTTGGAGGTCATGGCTTGTGCCGTTGTTCAAGCATTTTTTCTTGCATAGTTTTTTTTTGTGTGTGTGTGTCTTCGTTCTGGTATTGTCACCTTATTTGATTCCCGTAACACAGTTACAGCGACAAGATATAACTTGGGAAGTTAGAATGATGTGGATACTTCAGTCATAAAATGGACTTTCTTTAAGCCTACAAACTTACATATAATAAGTGACAGTGTAACATGTAGCATAGTTACTTTAGCGTACGACATAGAATTTTAAAAAAAATATTAAATGGTTTTTATTGCCCACGCAGATCCAGCTTACTCAAAGAATGTAAAGTTCGATAGAATACATACGAAGTTTCTAAAAATTTGGGACAAGGTTTCTAAGCTGGGTCGTCACTTGGAAATTATATAATACATCACGCATTGAAATTCAGCGAGCTTCACTGGTTAACCCTTTAGCCGGTTTGCCCGTACGGTATACGGGCTACCCGAAGTTGTCCCTAACTGGTTCGAACACCGATATTTTCTCGTTTCTTTTTCCGGTTTGCCTGTATTTTTAATTCTCGTAACAATACTATCAATATTTTGCAACAGATGGCGTAGCTTGTCCATGTCACCGAAATTATTTCCATCCGGGTATTTCGTTGAAGAGTTTTTTTTTTTTTTACCGGCGAAGAACACAAGCGAAAATTTAAGCAGCAAAAAATATGCCTCACTTGTCAAATATGCCTCATCTAGATTAAAGTTCGAAAGCAGAATCCTTTTCTTTATCCCTATTTTTTTCATATTTATCTAAGATATCTAACATGTGTTTCACATACATTAACAATATTTGTGTGCCCTGTAATCTGGGGACAGTACAGTTTTGGAGTTCCTAAGTTGTTCGTAGTTCACTAACAGGTGGTTTCATTGAAAGATACCCTACTGGGTGATGATTCTCCGAGGTTGCTATTTCTCAGATGTTAAAGTCTGTTATTTTCTTCCCGCCATACTAAAGGCTTGACAATTTTTTTCAAGTGTACCGATTTCAGATATTCATTTTGTAATTTTTTCGCAACTCTTTAAATTTTAACTGCATTTTTTCAGTTTGACCCGATTCCAGAGCCGAATTTGCGCATTTCTACACCCTAGGCCAAAACATATTCTGCGTCCCCCATCCCAGTAAAAAAACTTAATATATAATTTTCAATTTAATATAAAACAGTTTATATTTGAAACATATAAGCTCTTAATACAATATTTGTATTTTTGAACCAAATTAAATTCTTAATTCAAAATTACACTACTTATGAAATAAAATAATAACAATACCTACAGAAATACTCCATCGTCTGAAATGCCTAATAGAACTTCTTCTTTCGCGCTTTTATCCGTGAATTGGTTTGAAGGGTCACTGAAGTAGACACATCTTATTAAAAATCTATTTCAATGCCAATAAGTTCAAGGGCAAAAGACTATAAGATCCACAGAAGACAAAAAAATGTATCGCTCAATACAGTTAATGTAACGATGGTTACTTTTAAAAACATCATTTTAAATGGCATTTTTAAAATAGTACTGAAAGGTTTGTAAATATTTGGTTTATTTCTTCCGTACAGAGAGGTCACCCCCTCGGGTGTTGTGATTTTTCTTCCACTTCATGACCGCGTCACTGCTTAAATAACCATATGGTTATAGTTGCAGGGGCATGGAGTGGTGTTATGTTATGTTATGTATATGTGCCCCTGACGGCTGCGCCCTAGGACATGGCCTAGGTTGGCCCTATGGGAAGTCTGGCCTTGCCCAATTCCGCGTTGTCTTTGTGAGCATGTGGTGAGTGTCAAATCTGTCGAGATACGATTTCCTTACATTGGTGGGATGTGAAATTTAGAAATCAGGATGCCGCCTCAAATATGGTCCTTAAGAGCTTAGACCAGAGTTACAAGCTGTACTCCCAGTAATTTTTGGGTGTTGCTTCAAAATGGAACCTTACTGTTTTATTAAACAATTTATTAGTCTTTCATTATGTTGATATAATGATTTATTAGAAACTTAATTTTGCTCGTTAAATCATCATTTTTAGAAATTTTTTCTGGGTATTTTAGATTTAGAATATATTAATTCAAGGCTCTTTAAGTTTCAGTTTGAAGTGTGTAATAGATTAAAAAATTCAAAATTCTTATTGTTACATTTCATCAATAGGAAGAATGCTGGGACATTGATACACTTTTTTTTGGAAAGCTAAAAAATGATTTTACCAACGGTAATAATTAGAATTAATACGCTATGATTATACATTTTTTAATAATTAGAATTAATACGCTATATTTATACATTTGTTAATCTAATACAGGATTCCAGTCAAGTTTTGGCCGAAAATGACATAATAAAATACTTATCACACTTTTTTTCCTAAAAATGGATTTCTATAAATCTTCCCCATACTAGGAGTACATTGATACTCGCGGGAATATCGAAAATAATGATGATTAATAGGTATTGGGTCAAAGCAAAATTTGTCTTATCAATAACTTTTGTATTTTAAATCAAGGTTTAAAAGTTTAACAAAGTAACAAACTTTTATTTTAATCAAAATTTACCTTTTTTAATGAGACTGGAAAAATGAAAAAATCATGCCTCAGAAAATAATTTACCTCTACAAATTATAATGGAGAATGTGTGTGTGTAAAAATACTTTGGAGAGAGGTAATGTGTACCTCGAAACCGTTTTTTAGAAACTTAATTGATTAAAAATTAAGGAAAATTTTCAGATTCTTCCTTGATAACTTTACAGAAATTATATAGCACAAAAATAATTTTCACATCGTCTGAAAATGCAATAAATTATATTTTAGATGATATTAATTAAGATTTCGTACAATTTTTCTCTCCAATTTCAATAAATTCGTAGAAAAGAATATTTTAAACTTAACTTGCAACAATTCCTTTCATTTTTGCAACGAAATTCAAACCGTTTTCATTGTCTAAACAAATACATAATTGCATGTTTCTCTTAGATAGTTCATTTTTACGTTTTTTCAATTCCTGAAGAAGATGTTACAAAGTAGTTGCAGTTAAGCCACATTGATGCACAAAGATGATGCGTATCAGTGTGCTCCGGAGTCAATTGTTTCAATATGCCCCAAGAGCTCATTTTACTTAAAACAAGTGGTCACTCAAAAACAACGCTAAACAACATATTTTTTTAAAAAGTAAATGTTTCTACCTTTGGTGTAGATTCCCTGGTAGGAAAACGTAATTAGTTAAAGAAATCCCACAACACATTCTTAGAGTAAAATCACTTAGACGAGAAGATTAGCGGTCTGATTCATTTGTAAATTAACTTTTGACTAAACATGGCCGAAAAGTATACCCTGTTCTAAGGGTTGCAGTGGCATATATCTAAGGGAATGTGAACATCTTCAGCCATTCCAATCATCAAAATTCATGAACTGTATCATTGTTCCCGTGTGTTAATCTACCCCAACTCCTCTATATTCTCTTCAACGAACTGTGAATACATGTAATTTGTTTCTCAAAATAAGAAAGAAGCTGCACCTAATTTTCCATACGAAACAAGAAATATATTTTATGCTCTGCTGGATTAATCGTAACTATCAATCTTATAAATTTCATTAAAAATTAATGGAAACAAGTTATACTTTCTCTAATCATTTATTGCAATTCCTTAATATTGCATTATCGTACATATGAACGACTATATAAAGAAAAATATTGGTGATGTATTATGGTATAGAGTTTCAATATTTAATACTGTATAACGATGTGTAGCAAAAATTTAATAAAAGTATTTAAACATTTCGAAACGTTTTATAACATTTACAAAATTTGAATTAATATTAATTTCCTATTGTTTTTAAAACTGTAAATGCATCTACTATATTTCAATACTCAAATAACACTTCCGATCAGTATATTTCTGATCGATAATCACTATCTCGAAATCGAAACAACTAAATCGAAATATTTACGCAAACAGTCGAAAAATAACAGTGTTTCAAAATCATCTAGCGCTGTGCTCACATAACATTCAAACCAGCCTCCTTTACGTTGAAAAACACATTATAAGCGACTCGAACCAACACACGACGGTTCAAACTTCTGTTGCATTCAAACAATCCAGGCACGCAAATCCTTACCCACTTGAAATTCCTTGACTTCTGCATTGTGTCCTCGACGCTTTATCTGGGGCAGACAATCACAGAAACCATACACCACTGACAGAGCACAGGGTAAACTTTCCCGAACAAGCTCGGGACTGTTTTGAAGTCGCCGGTCCACGGCCACTCAGAGCATTCCGGCGCTTGTTTACACTTTTGAGGTAAAGTGGCTGACCACTTCAATTTCTCTCTCTTCCCCCTTTGGACAACCCTCTTTGAGATGAAGCAGCAGGGCATTCAATTTCTAGACATGTCAACAGTTTCGGTTTCTGGGAAATTCTCTCTCTGGCCTTTCACTGTCGCTTGTTGGGGAGTGGGACGACTTTTGGGCGTTCAGTTTTAGGACAAATGTAGGTGGTTGCTGCTATCTGGAATTAGAAGTGGAGGGGATGGTGAAATGTTGCGTTCGGTTGTAGGTGGATTTGTTTAGAAAATTAGTGTCGGGTTTCCTAAGTGGGAGATATTGGGATGAGTTTCTGGTTCTAGCTGTCAGTGTTGTGTGCTAGAGAGAGAGTGCTTGAGCTCTTATATTATGAGAGAAGTGAATGTTTGTGGAAATTGGTGGTAAAGATTAAGGTAATAGGGGGAGGAATTCGAAATTCACACTTTTTTTATTACATGCTTTTACTTAAGGTATCCGACTGGTTTAAAATAGTCGTTTTTGATGAAATTATCAAAAACATTTTTATGACTTAATTTTGTAGCCTGTTTAATCAGCTTTCTAAAACTGTTTCACTTTTTACTCTACGTGAATTACAAATGGAGTTACATCTGTTTTATTACCGAACTGTAAGCATTCTTTTATGTTGCATGAAAACTTTAAATGTGTTTTCTGAGAAATGATATGTCGACCGTAACAATGATTTCTCAAAAAGTTATTCAAGTATTGATATGAAATTTTCTGAGATTGTTGTCTGTAATATGCTTGATGTTTTCCTCTAAAAACTAAGATCAATTTTAAAATAAAGTATTAAATTTAAGTGCTTAAATATAAACGAAGAGCATTTTTTTATGAAAAATTACCAGTTTAGTAACTATGTTCAGCTATATCTCAACATTATTTTGAAGTATAAGAAATATTTTAGAGCATAACACAGATAACTGTCATAAAAATGTACTCCTACAAGGATTTATACATATTTAGAATATAATTTTGTCAATGGCTGTTAGCGTAAGGCAAATATTTCAGTCATTTTTCTTCAAATTTCTCCGTTTTTAAATATTATTTTGAAAGCCTAATTTTACAATATTTTCATAGTTTTAAAATATATGCAGTTGAAAAGTAACATTAAAAATATATATATAAGTTATTTTTCAAAAAAATGTCTTCGAACACAGTCGGATACCTTAAACGAACCGTTCGTTGCAAATAATTAGCTCAAATATAGATTCCAAGGTTGGAGCGTTTGTTTGCTGTTGAAAGTAAGCTTGCTCTATTTGGGGGAAGTTGTGCCTTATTAGATTTTTAATAATAAATTTTGAGATTCCGTTTACTTATCCGGCGGCTTCTCATCTGTGAACTCGCTGCGCCCCCCAGGAGACTCCAACTAGTAGGGAATTTGAGAAAAAATTCATTAAAATTTTCCATAATAATTATGATAATGAATTACAAAATATATTATTAAAAACTAAAGAGTTGCAAACAATAAAAATAAAAAGGTATTTTTAAAACACGCTTTTTTAGTGCGCTAAGTGTTTTAGTGTTAAATAGAAAATTATTTTTTTATCAAAACTCTGGACGATACAGTAGGCGATGAAAACAATACGATAGCAAATTACATCATAATTTTATACTTTTGTTGCGTTCCCCACACTCCAGACTTTTGATTAAAAATTATTTTCTACTCTTAAAAGCGCTAATGAAAATAAATTTTTAAATCATTTTCCCTTTATTTTTCTATTCAATAGAATTCCCTAATTTAATTAAATCTGATATTACAGATAATTCCGTAAATCCCAACACATGTAATAAAAAATCTCTTTTATTTGTTTTAGTGCTGCAATGTAGAATGCATCAAATGTACGGAAGGAATGCTACAAAGTAGAATGCATCAAATGTACGGAAGGAATGCTGCAATGTAGAATGTATCAAACGTACGGAAGGAATGCTGCAATGTAGAATGCATCAAATGTACGGAAGGAATGCTGCACTGTAGAATGCATCAAATGTATGGAAGGAATGGTGCAATGTAGAATGCATCAAATGTACGGAAGTCACTAAGTCCACAACTACGATTTCGAGATCTGGTCAGTTTAAACTTCGCTCCTTTTGATTCGTTATGATAAATAGTAAACATTATTTTACATATTTACAGCTCCTACGGTTTATTTATTGGTGTTTAGATGGCAAATTTCTATCACGAAATATTAATTACAATTTCTAACTGATTGCAGTAGTCCGTCAGGAAGTTCTTGTGGACTTAGTGACTTCTGCTGAAAGACAACGAATATAAATTTTGCAGACCAAAATCACTTACGTTTTGGATTTTATTATTGTATCTGAGTAAGTTTTCCATTTGTTAAGTTTTGTGCGGATAATTTGCCTCGCAGTTTATTTAAGTTAGACATTAAAAGGATTTAAATAACATGCATTTGAACTTAATATCATTTTATCTACTTAGTAACACATACAATATACACGGTGCCCACTAAAGTCCCTTACCACCCTTTTAACTACCGAATGTCTGCAGCTATGGTCATAAGAGTGGTGTCTAGGCATGGTAAAGTGAATGCGATACTGGATGAAACCACTTACAGCGCCATCTGGTGGAAAACGGTGGAGTTAGCGTTATTTTCTCTAAAACGATGCGAGATAGAAGAAAAAGTGAAATACAAAGCTGAGGAGCATCATCGATTTAGTACAAAAAGACACCTTGTGGTCATGAATGCTAAAAACAGAAGGCTTAAAATGCAAATTTGTTTGTTTTCAGCTCTGATTCCAACATGACGGTGCGCCTGCGCACAAAACATCGTCAGTGAAGCAGTAACTGGTGGAGGATTTCGGGGAACAAATAATCGGGTATGGTGGCTTCCAAGAGTGGCCTCCACTGTCTCGACAATCTGCGTCATCAGAAATATAAACACAAGATAATTAATAAATCATGTATATACTCACAGTTGCCGAGTCGTAAGTTCGACGCTGAAAATTGGTCATTCTAAAAAGGAACAATCCCGCAATATCGAAAACGTAAACCAATCATGAATTCAATGAAGAGAGCTCCTCTATAATGAATACTAAAGAATTTAATTAGATAAAATATTTACTTAGTTAAGATACTAGAGTTTTTAAGAATAGGATTAACGATACCACTATAACGTTCAATGCTCCAGCATTTTGGCTTTAAAAGGAAAGAAAGTTCTGATTTCACTAGAGTTCTTGTAGGGTTGAGTTGTTTTCATGGAAGAGGAAGTGCTTTTCGTGACATCCACGTTCACCTGATCTGACTCCAATGGACTTTTTCCTGTGGGGATACCTCAAAAAGCAGGTGTATGCGATCCCTCCGCCAACATTGCAGGACCTTCAACGACGCATCACGGATGCTTGTGCCAACGTGACACCCGCTATGCTACACCGTGTGCAACGTGAAGTTCAAGCAAAGGTCCAGATGTGCATTGTAGCTGACGGAGAGAAGTTTGAACATCGAAAATAAAGGTATCTGGTGATAACTAGTTGATTTTTTTTCTTTCTAAGAATGTTTTGTCACGTGTCAGTGTAGTAAATCGCGAACAAACAAACACGTGTTTTAAGCGTTCTGTTCTACGCATTTACGTCCACAAGGTATCTTTTTGTACTAAATCTATAATGTTCTACAAATTTGTAATTCCTTTTTTCCTCTATCTCGTACCGTTTCAGAGATAATAACGTTAATTCCACCGTTTTCCACCAGGTGGCGCTGCAAGTGGTTTCATCCAGTACCGCATAGTCACTTTACCATATCTTGACACCAATCTTATGAAGATAACTGCAGCCATTCGGTAGTTAAAAGGGTGTTAAGGGACTTCAGTGAGCACCCTGTTTAGTGAGCATTCCATCAAAATAATATACTTCTACTTTTAAATATAATAAACATCTAAATTGCAAGCATCTAGCGCCTTTATGAGAATTTAACAAAAACTTAAGTACTTAAAAGCTCTGCTCACGAGAAAACCAATTTGAACATTTCTGTAACTTATTTCTAAACTGTTTCCTATCCAACCTAATGCTTAAATTACTTTCTTTACACCTGGTCTTCAAAAGTTATTAATCAATACGCTATGTTCCTATAGGAAACACTGACGTTAAAATGGTTTGAACAAATATGCCGATGATGCAATACTAGTCAGTTTTATGTCTTCATAATTTCTCTTTAAACTCGCGGGAAAACGAACATTGTAACTGATTAAAGTTATTAATGATTGTTGAGTTTCAACTCTTTGAAACTTCATGAGTGAAGGAGAAACGAGTAAAATTTCTGATTAATGTTCCAATTCATGGTAACATTTTCCTATTCAGAATCCTGCTTCTGGTTAAAATACATCTTGAAGGCCTGTCAATAAACTGTGTCTGCGCAGCAAAATTCAATCGAAGCCATTCGTCATTGGCTGACAGTTAAATAGAACGAGTCAAATAATTATAATAATTTAGTCTGTTTTGAAGATTTTGAAATTCAATAATTATGAGTTCCTTTTTAACTTCCTCGTATACGAAGTATACAAAGAGAAAGTATTGTAATCGTCAAAAAATTCGAACTCGAGATTTTGACAAATCTCCACGTTTTAGACCTTCCTGAGTCCGAAAAACACAATTTTCGAATTATGTCTGTCTGTCTGTGAACACGATAACTCGAAAACTATTACAGGTAGAGTGATGAAATTTGGTATGTGATATTTTCACATAATTTATAGGTTTGTTTCAAATTTTGGACAAAATCCGTCCAAGGGAAGTCTGTCTGTCCTTCTGTCCGTGTTCATGTAAACGTGATAACTGAAAAACTTAAATAGCTAGATGGATAAAATTTGGTACACAGTTTTAACATCAGGAATGTAGGTCCGTATAAAATTTTGAGCCAAATCCGTGAAAAAGGTGACTGTCTGTCGGTCTGTATAATCGCATACTTGTTAATACGATAACTTATTAACCTTATGGCTTAAATAAATAAAACTTGATATGTGGTCTTCTTATCTTAATTGCAGATCCGTACCCAGTTTTCGTTTCAATTGGTTGAAAAAAAGATGTTCAAATCTCCTATTTAGGGGAGGCCACTCCGGCTGGTTCTGTATGTAGCATATTTGTATGAATACAGAGATTAAATTTGAAGGAAAAAACTTATAAGGAAAAAAATTCTCTATACAATTATAAATTAAAATTTAGTGTTCTCTAACTTATTAAATTTTAAAGAGCTATTGAGATTGTATGCAATATATCAATTTTTAATGTATTTTGAAATCAAAATGTTGAGTTCTTCGTTTCATGATTTTTATTTCTTTTTCTACTGTTTGCTTTTACTGTTTACTTTCTACTGTCTACTTTTTCTACTGTTTACAAGTGAAAATGAGTGGGGATAGAGGAAAACTGACCCTTTTGGTTTAAATGTGTAGGAAGACATCGTGCTTTACCATTGGTCACTATTTCAGTCACTATCGGTCACATTGTGACTGAACAATATTATAATGACGAAATCCTTAAGGGGTAATTGGACTTATGAAGCTTCCAATTCTAAGATTTTTTACGATATTGTTTGAAAGCTTGAATCATGTGTCTACTTTAAATAGTTTAGTAGATACAGATAAAAAATCTCACTTTGGCAAACATTTTTTTTTACTTTAAATACATATACCTCAAATGAAATTACTGTTAAATTTTTCAGGTTTGTTTATACAAGCATAATAAAGAAAATCGTTCAAAATTAGAATATTATGTGTTAAGGCTTGGTATCATTGCACGGTATCTTACTTATGACTTTGAAGAAAAATATTATCATATTTTAAGAACTTAAAAAGTAAGTCAAGCATCTAGATATTTCCCATAATGCATGATTTTGGAGCTTTGGTATTTGGGAGAATTTTCATACATTTGTTTGTATGAGTTGTGTTTTTTGGGTTACTTGCGCGCAAGTGAAATCCATGTTCGACAGCTTATATACAGAACTGGTTTACTTTATATTTATTATTATCACATTTACAATACTTAAAATTATTACACTGCTTTTAAAATCCACATTTAGAAAAAACATGTGTTATATAATTGAAGTAAAAATAATCTATTAAATCCTTAAAGTGTTTGTAACGTCATAAACTGTCGCATTTTGCCCGCTTTTGAGTTGTTTTTTCGCGATTATAGGCCTTATAGGTTAATAACCTTAAAAATTGAAGGCTTTTCCGCAGAGTTGTCGGAGAGGACTTAACGATTAAGCAAGACCCTATAGATCTTGTGGAAGAAGATTTCAGCCATATGATGCGGCTCGTGAAGCATACCATATCCTATAACATATATGGTATGCTCTTGGATGGAGATTACTTCCCTAGTAATCTCCAGTCTATTTCATTTCATCTCTTT
This sequence comes from Araneus ventricosus, assembly GCA_013235015.1. Classification (NCBI taxonomy): domain Eukaryota; kingdom Metazoa; phylum Arthropoda; class Arachnida; order Araneae; family Araneidae; genus Araneus; species Araneus ventricosus. The sequence continues at coordinate 20,448 of BGPR01010358.1, read as the reverse complement.
TAAAATAATGCTTTCTACAAAAGAATGAGATGCCTCGCTTTTTGTTGAGAGCCGTTCAAACAACAGACATATGAAAGATACATTTTTTTTTATTGAAAGTCATAATGGAATAAGCATAAAGCTAACTTGTCTACGAAGCAATAAATTTTCAATGCAACTACACGAGTTAACTGATTCATAACTTGAGTGGACATCAAATCAGAGCATCGTATTGCACTTAACACATCATGCTGCATCGGCATCACAAAAAGAAGAAGGTACAGTAAAACCATGTAGAGCTTATACACCTGCTGTGACGTAAAATACGTCATAGAAAGCTGACGTAGGAATTCGGAATACTCAACTGTTGCCAACACTTTTTTAAAAATGGAATGAAAAAAAAATGGGACAAAAAGATATTAACACGTTCGTGGACAAAGTGGAATATGCCGCCGTACTTACTGGGACAAAGCGTGATATCTCGTCTAAGTTCGCGACAAGCTAAAATCCCAAAGAGCATATTTTTACTTTCTCGTATACGAAGTATACAAAGAGAAAGTATTGTAATCGTCAAAACTTTCCAACTCAAGATTTTGACGAATCTCCACGTTTTAGACCTTCCTGAGTCCGAAAAACACAATTTTAGAATTATGTCTATGTGTCTGTCTGTCTGTGAACACGATAACTCGAAAACTATTAGAGCTACTGGGATGAAATTTGGTATGTGATCTTTACACATAATTTGTAGGTTTCTCTCAAAGTTTGGACAAACTCCGTCTACGGGAAGTCTGCCTGTCTGTCTGTCCGCGGTCATGCGAACACTAACACTCAAAAACTTGAATAGCTAGATGGATAAAATTTAGTACACAGTTTTATCATCGTGAATGTAGGTCCGTATAAAATTTTCGGCCAAATACGAAAAAGGGTTGACTGTCTGTCGGTCTGTATAATCGCATACTTGTTTTACTCAAGTTAGTATGGTTGGCGTTTAACCTTGGCGGTCTACGAAGGAAATTGTAGCGAGCCGCAAACCCACGCTTCGAAAATTATGGCAACCCCCAAATCAAAATTTCATTCTGACATTCTCCAGATGGAAGGTATGGTGAAATCTTGCGTGATCTCTGTAGTAAGATTTCGTACTCAAAAGCATTAAATAAAGTTGTGGTACCTCAGCTCAAGTAAAAATTGAGAACATACGCAATTCTTTTGGCAAAATATTAAGTTTCAGGAATTCATGAATTTGATATGTTCATTGTAAATCACCATTCATAATTTTTTTCTCAAAATAACCAAGCCTTGGGTAAATACTCCAAGAATATTTACCTACCCACTGGGTGTTTACCCACCCCACATTACTGGTCGTATGCGAGAAAGTTTCGGGGAGGCCAATCCCGTTGGTTGTACACGAAATGCTCTTCAGGCAGTTTAGGTGTCTCAGCAAATAACA
>BGPR01010358.1:4638-19012 GCA_013235015.1 Araneus ventricosus | reverse complement strand
TATTTTATATTTTCTTATTATATTATTCATTTCGTATTTTATATTTTCTTATTATATTATTCATTTCTTATTTTAAATTTTCTTATTATATTATTCATTTCGTATTTTATACTTTCTTATTATATTATTCATTTCGTATTTTATATTTTCTTATTATATTATTCATTTCTTATTTTAAATTTTCTTATATTATTCATTTCTTATTTTAAATTTTCTTATTATATTATTCATTTCGTATTTTAAATTTTCTTATTATTTTATTCATTTCTTATTTTAAATTTTCTTATTATATTATTCATTCCGTATTTTATATTTTCTTATTATATTATTCATTTCGTATTTTAAATTTTCTTATTATATTATTCATTTCGTATTTTATATTTTCTTATTAAATTATTCATTTCGTATTTTATATTTTCTTATTATATTATTCATTTCGTATTTTCTTATTATATTATTCAACGACATTTAAATACGAAACACAACATTTCTGATAGAATTTCCATAATATCCCCCGTGTCACTTTAAAAATGCTTTGTGACGAATTCTCTTCGCTATCATCATTATACAAAAAATTTACCATCAATGCATTGCACTGAAAAATAAATAAGGATTGAAAAATTCGCAGCAAGATGTATTTTATTTTGTTATTCACTCCTTCGAAACAGCATTGAAATGTAGCTGAAGAAAGAATCAAAGCATACAATTATATTTATACATTTTCTTTATTATCGATGTTCTACGCAGAAATTTAAATTCATGTTTCCATAAATTTTAATAAACATTGTCGAGAAGTGGCTTGTCATTGCGAGATTAGAATAACATGCAAGAATAAGCTTAGAGGAAAAGAATTTTTCCATCTTGAATTCTTATTTATTTAGCATAGCGTTTACTCTTATTTGTTTAGTTTAGTACAAGGGAGCGGAATATTTTTGCGCTGACAGGCCTCATTTAATTTAGGCTGCTGGGCAGAAGGCCGCACCAGCAGAATCTTAAGGGTTATTGTTCTGTCATTATTATTATTATATTACAGACATTTAAATTATTTCAATCCAAATTGTTAATAACTGGTAAGGCCGCTTAAGAAACTCAAGAACGCCGCAAGTGGCCTTAAAACTTGTTCAGGACCATCATCGCATATATGTGATTACTCTTTCCGTGCCTTACAGCCCATCATTACATATATGTGATCGCAACTTGAACGTTTTATTTGAATTTTTAAACGGCACTAGATGGCGGTAAAAACCGTTACTTTTTAGAAAAATGTTGCATCAGAGTGTTGATCTTCAGTATGTACTTTCGGTTCCGGGTTTTTCTTTTAGTATCAGGGCCATTTGATTAGAAAAACAACTGCGCGTGCTCTGTTCTTTGAAGAGGATTGGGCAATTAAAGAGGTATTTTGCGCGGGATTTTTTTAATATTTTGATGGTATGCTGAAAGGATGGAATGTTTATTGGTTAGGGGTTGGAGTAGAAATTATCGTTAGCAGTTCGGAGTTCGCTAGGTAGTATTTAGTATTTTTGAGGTAAATTTTATTTTAGATCAATTGTTTTTTTTAATATCATGAAAATTTTGTTACATTATATTCGAATATACTATCAATGATAATAAGTTGTAAATTTCAGCGTATTTACTTGCAGTAATGATTTTATATGAATTTTTAAATGAAATTAGGCTTAACGGAAAAATCGCACGGTCCCGTGCGTACGTTTTTGTGATGTGTAAAGATAGGAAACTAAATGTGATACATTTAATATTATGATGGACTACAAATTAAATTACAATTTGTTGGGTTAGGCTTAAGTGGTGGGTCTATATTTGGTATAAGAAATTACTAATTCATTCCTTTAAAAAAAATTATTTTTACTAGAAATAAACTCAAAAGATAAAAACAAGAACATATCTCTCTCCACAAGTTTGCCTCTACCTATCTAACCATCTACCATTAAAAGAATCTAACATATCATCTTGTATAGTCAGACAGAACATGTGGCAAAACCTGATTGGCTGTGACGTCATAGTTGGTTATGACGTCATAGCAATTTGCACACACATACTATGACATCACCAAACATAAACAATGAGGATCAATACAGCCAATCTACCAAATTTAAACAAAGATTTTCAAATAAATATTTAGACGATTTTAGTTCATGAAAAACAACAAATAAACTAACACAATTCTGTAATGAAAAGAACGAGAATTCAAAGTTAGCTGGATTCTGCGTGTCATTCAGATTTATTTTTTGATAATGAAACTCAATTTCTTAAGCAGAAGATTATTATCTAAATACCCAATTTTTTTCTGTGAAAAGCTAAATCGAAAGCAATATACCAAGATTTTATTTTAAAGTTATTCGAGTTCTATGCTCATAAGGTAATAACTTCAAATGAAACAATCAAGATTTTCTATAATAGCTTGCTGTCAATATATTTTGAAACCGCATACACAGTGTCATTCAGCAAATCTCCTGCCACAAGATTCCTCTACTGGATATAAATTATATATGCATAAGGAAATGTCATTGGAAAAGACCGTAGGGGCATTCTGCGGGTTCCATAATGTGTCATGAATCATATATGGTATCGAGAAATGAGATTTCGTATTCATACTTGTAGAAACTTGAAAGAACATTTAGTCCAAACTTCTTGTTCATGGATGATAACGCTTGCCTTCACATGGCAGGCGTTCTGTACGACTACCATGAAACTGAAGATTATCGTCGAATAGACTGGCTTACTGAATCTCTGGAATTAAATCCCATAAAGAATTTTTGTGACTATGTCAACTGAAAATTTGTTGTTTGCCGTGTCCCATGAAACTCTCTGCAAGCATTGCGCACAGAACTCGAAGAAAAATGGAATTCCATGGTTGTTATACTAGAGAGGCAATGAAGAGGCATAGTTTTAATCATACATGGTATGATCAAATACATACCTCTGCCTTTATGCTCATAAGGTAAAAACTTCAAATGAAACGATCAAGATTTTCTATAATAGCTTGCTGTCAATATGTTTTGAAACCGCATACACAGTACCATCCAGCAAATCTTCTGTCACAAAATTCCTCTACTGGAGGTAAATTATATGTATATGCATGAGGCAGTGTCATTGCCAAGACCGTACGGCATTCTGCGGGTTCCATAATGTGTCATGAATCATATATGGTATCGATATATATGAGATTTCGTATTCCTACTTGTAGAATTTTGAAAGAACATTTAGTCCATACTTCTTGTTCAGGATGATAACGCTTGCCTTCACACGGAAGGCGTTCTGTACGACTACCATGAAACTGATCGTCGAATTATTATTATCGTCGAATAGTACTAATCTCTGGAATCTTACTAAATCTCTGGAATTAAATCCCATAAAGAATTTTTGGGACTATGTAAGATGAAAAATTGTTGTTTGCCGTCTCCTATGCAATTCTCTGCAAGCATAGCACAAAGAACTCTCCGAAAAATGAAATTTCATGGATGTTATACTAGAGAGGCATACTTTTAATCATATATATGGCATGATCGAAAGAATACCTCTATAACATAATCTTAGGGTATCAACAAATGCCATATTAAGACTTATTCTTGTTGCTGCCTTTCTACATGCTTCTCTTGCATTTCATAGTTTCTTCCTACGGTTGAAGTACTTTACGACTGCCGTAAGTTTTCCTTTAATATGTAAAAATTAACTGATCAAATCATTGTGAATCTTTGCATTTTTAACTTTTTCACTTTTCAGGTACTTTCGTTTTTCTTTCATCTCAAAATAGAGTTCAGATTATAATTTTGGATATGTGTGTTTATAAAATGATTTTTTAAGTCTTTGATTTATATGTCCAGTTTTCGTCAAAAATGGTTCGCAATTGCCATTTGCTGCTACTAAAATCCAACAATTTTCCATATAGGATGATGCCTTTGTTCTTTTTTCCCTTCAAAGCTTTACCTAACATGTTCTTCTCTTTATTAGTGTTCTTTTTTCCCGTTGTTTGTCTTAAATGTGTCATCTTCTTTAAATTCGGTATGATACCATGAAGGCAGAAATGGGGACTTAAATCCGGAAAGCATCAAAATTTTCTTCTATTTTTAAACTGCTGAATTTTGTATTTGCAATTAAAGAAGTATAATCTTAATAGCTTTAAAATTTTTATAAACACTGAAGGAATTTTTCTGTTAAATTCCGTTTGTTTAAAAATCTTCAAATGTAACAACAAAACATTCGGTTATATTTTAAACTACGAACGGTTTATTGCCTTCTCTGAATATGAAGTATCCTTTAGTACTGAAACATCTTCGGACAACAAATGAAATGGTCTGACCTAAACATAAATGTGATGTATTTTTAAATGCATTTTACGAAATGTGTCTTTATACTTTAGAGGTTTTTCAGATTTTCCTTTTCTTTTTTTCCTTAGATAAATTGCAAAATGTTTGTAAAGAGATGAAAAACAAAGGAATAACTGAAAAAATAAATAAATGAAGAGGGCCAAATGAAATAAAAATAACCTTTCATAAGAGTCAAACATTAATGCATTCAATGTTTTTTTCAGGCTTGGAAAGAAAATAATATAATATAAATACTTAAATCTTAACCATTAAATTGGACCTTAAAAAAAAGGCACAATTTAATGGCTAAAACATGATACTGTTTTGTAAGAAACAAACAATACTTCTTTGTCAATTATGTTGCACTTAACTGCATTTGCTTCTTTCCAAGTGAGAGATTCGCATTCTCAAAATACTGCTGCAATAGAGAGAAAATAGTTGAGAGCTCCTTCAGCTAGGTAAAACAGGAAGCAGCTAAGTGGAGTGCGGCTCAGTTGATATCAAATTTATTTAGTTCCGCCTTTCAAATTTGGGGATTCCATCTAGTAAGAGAAAACATAAAAAAGTACCGGAAAACCCCAGCAGACGATTCTTTCCGTATCGTTTGTTCCGTTTCGAGCCAATCAGCAATCGTTTAGCACCAGTCCAATAAAAAACTCCGTGGAGCAGCGCTCGGCTTTTCAAAAGGCCGGGAAAACAACCTCTGCTTTCTGCTTCTTTTATTCTTTCTTTTTCGCTCAGCCTCAAGAACCGTCAAGCTTTTAATCTGTCGGAACCTACGGAGATAAAGTATCACATTCTTGCTATACACAAAGAAATTTCAAATAGTGTTTCGCAGAATTCTTTTCTGCACGTCTGGCTTAAGCATATCCTGTTTTGTTTTCAATGAGAAAAAGATCACGTAAAAGACATCTTATGTTTATAAATCAAAAACAATCCGCATATGTTTCACTGGACGTTACCATTTGGAATTTTTATTTACTTTATTTATTTACAATCCGCTCCGGCCCAGCCTACCCAGGAGGGTGTAAGGCCTTCCACGCGCCGCAATAGGCTCGCAACCCGATTCCGCCGAAGAACCTCCGTGTAAGCGGTCCTGGTGCACGCCAAGTCCGTCAGGGTTAAATGCCCTCCCGCTGGTATGGTACGGAAGTTTGGAGAGGGTGTGCAAGCGCAGGTGTCGTGCTCCATCTGACCGTGGTTCAAAATTATGAAGTCCGTCTCAAAACAACCATCATGTTGTTTCAGAATGGCACGTAAATATAACTAAACTAAACTAAACTGGTAATCTTAAACTTTTAATTTAAGATAAATTTATCTTTACCCATATCTCATTGCTCATGAGATGAATAATAGTCTTGATGTTACTTTCCACGGATATTATATTACTAGCAGTACCCTCACAGCGTTGCCCGTGACATCCTGAATTTCAACATTTTTTTAAAAAAAAAGCTTACAATCTTCAGCTTCAAGTTTAGACTTTGAAGCCACATTGTTTAAATAGCTCCTTGAGGTCATATTTAATTTTTTTTTTTCAGTTTCAGCGAAAGTACACTCGGGATGAACATGCCTTCTGAAAGTAAAGATATCAGCTTTTACATCGACTATCAAAAATTATGTAAACAAACAAATTAAAACCATGATCTGTCGGCGAGACGACCGACGATACGATCGTACTTCAAAAGTTTGCTGAAAGCGAAGGCATTATGACATCACGTGATTTCAACGAATTGCATGCTGGGAATAGAACACCTCGACCTTGGTTACGAAGAATCAAGGAGGGGGAAAATGGAACGAAAATATTTTAACACTTCAGAAAAAAAAATTAATTAATATTCAACCATAAAAGATATTTTAACCGTTCTTATTTTAAATCAGGGGGGAATATTCCATTAATCACCTCAAAACAAATGAAAGAGATAACGTTATTAGAACGGGGATGCAGTAAATTTAAATACGAAAGCAAAATTTTGTCGTCAAAACTGACTATTTTTAAAAAAATTCTTAAAATTCAGTAAATTACGTTTGAAGCCCAAAACAAGTTTCATTAGAAAGAAAACTGTTTGTTCTATCCAATGTTGCATCGATTGTTTTCCAACTATTATTAGAAAAGATACTATAGCCGTGAACGTGCCGAAAATGGCCCAAAACAACACAACACATTAAATAAAAAAATTTCTAGATTAAATTTTAAAATCCCGGCTTCGAGGTTCATTCAGTCACCATTACGACTACCTGTGTGCCAAATATCATGGCTGTAAATGCGGTAGATTCGTCTGGACATCGCGGACACACACACGCACACAAACATTGCCTTTTATAAGTATAGATAAAAGTGTTGCAATCATCTGGGTATGAGACGATAATGCTTAATGTTTTACTGGGAAAAAATCTTCATCGGTTTTCATGACTATTCTAAGCTACTTTGATTCATGATTCGAATATAGAATTATTAGAAATAAACGAGCGAAAAGTAACATTTAAATTTTCAATAATATATTACAATTATTTATATATTTTAAAAATAGTCTTTTATTTGTAGAGTAACAAATAGCGTCTTATATTTATTCGATTAAAACGAAATATTGGCGGATTTTTTCCAGAGGCGGTGATTGGAGGACAAAGGGAGGGGGGAAGGACAAAAATTGATAGACACCTGTAAGTACCTCGGATTGTAGGGAGTAGACAACAAAAATTTAAAATTTAGTCATAAAATTAGTTAGTTTTCACGGACACTACTGTTTTTTCATATATAATTCTTAGTTTGAGGCAGCTAAAATGAAATAAAAATTCAATGTTTTCCTCAAAAAGTGGGGGCGGCGGTTTTCCCCCACTTTTTGAGGGAAAAGTGGGTTTTTTTTTGTTTTCTTTCCTCATATTTTGCATTCTACTCGGGAGATGCCCTATAAGATCAGAAATGTCGAGACTAAGAGATAGAAGTGCAAAATATCTGCATTATGAATGCTATGCAATATAAAAATTAAACTAATCAACTCAATATTATTCCTATAACATCATGGTATTAAATACATATAATAATTGAAAGAAAATGCACTCCACATATTGAAAATCCTATAGAACAACTTGGGAATTTTGGCAACCTTTGGAGTTATTCCCAAAAAATATATAAAAATTATATAAAAATAATAACTTCCTTCTGGAAAACAGAAGCATTAAGCAGGATCATGAGACAAAACAACTAAAGAGTAAAAGAGATATTTTTGTAAAAATAATCATTAATTTCTCAATTCCTGCAACAGGGATTTCTAAATCGGATTTATAACAAATATATTTACTGGGAAATATATCTTTTACAAATATATTTATTCTACTAAAATTATATTTCATTCAAAAAATTGCAACAATATACATCCAAAAGCTAACGCATGAACGACATATTTTTGAATAATTGCACATATTATGAACAGTCATTAATTTTTGGTAAACAATAGCTAAAAAGCATTTTGCACCAATTCGGATGCTTCCTTTTGAAAAGAGAGGAGTGCGACATCGCTTTTCAAAATCAAATAGCGTTTCTGAATACTAAATGTAATTGGAATCGCTTCTTTGGAATGTTCGTATAAAATAGGATAATGAATGAAGGCGAAATAAAGCTTAGCCCTTCATCCCATTCAGGAATGAATCCTTGTCCATATATTGAAACAAAACTGTAGAATCAATATTTGCTGAGTTTTAATTCTGGTGTAGCGACGCTGATTGCTTTACACTGAATGCAATTGGTGTCTCACATTATATTGCGCTATTGGTGTGTCATTCCGGTGTTGAGAAATTATATTCATATTTATCATGCCGTGTTCTGTTTTCTGGAGAACATTATGGTAATTTTTCATTAAAGTATCTTAGTTAGTTTAGTTACAGTAACGTCCCGTTTTAAAGCAACACAAGGACTATTTTTGGACGGGTATAGTAATTTTGAACCACGACCAGATGACCAGGATGACATCTGAGCTGGTATCCCCACTGCAAGCTTCCGCCCCACACCAGCGGGAGGACGTTTGACCACCTAATTATGATTTTGGCTCCAAAGAGCCCGTATACACGATGGATCTTTAGTGGAGTTAGGTTAACATCCTGTTTTAAAGCAACACGAGGACTATTTTGGGACGGGTATAGTAATTTTGAACCACGACCAGATGATGAGGATGACATCTGAGCTGGTATCCCCATTTCAAACTTTCGCCCCACACCAGCGGGAGGACGTTTGACCACCTAAGTATGATTTTGGCTGCGAAAAGCTCGAATACACGATGGATCTTCAGTGAAATCGGGTCTCGGACCAGGAACTCTCTGGTCCCAAGACCAAAACCTTACCACCACGACACCGCACCCCTCTAAAAATTTAGAGAAATTCACCAAAGAATAGTGTTACATTATTGTTACTAGTACGAAATTTTATTGGAACCTATGGATGAAGAATTTTTCATTATTATACCAAACTATGCCTATACAGAACAAAGAACATTGAATAATGTATATCTTATAGACAAAATTTATTGTGAATATTTACTCAGGAAATGGGAATCGCAAAATCTTTTATCTCTTTTCAAAGTAATATTACACCAAAGATTTAAAACGCTGCTAAATATTTTATATTAACCGACAAATAGTTTCATAAGTTAGAGAAATATGATATCCAGTTAAGTCCTAATAAAAGCGTTTTATAAAATTATGGTTATTCTATAAAGAATACGCGAAATCTAACCTTTAACGTCTGTCGTTCAGCTCGAGCAAACTGGATCATAAGATATTTATTTCTCTTGAAAATATTTGCTAATATTTATCGTAAATACTTTTTTTATTTTTAAGCTTTTAAAGTAATAGCAGCAGCATTTGGCAGCTTTCAAAAGCAGGTCCTCAATGCAATCATAATAATAAATTATGCGATAATTTAAAAAGTGTAATAAATAAATGAGTCGAGGACAAAAAATGTAGTTTGCAGGCAAGCATTGGATTAGTGTAAATCGTTGCAAAATTGATCTCTGTTGTTTGAAAGATGCTTATTTGAATTTTTATTGTACAGATTTGTATTATTATCAATAATCTTTGTATTGCATATTGTTTGAAAATTTAAAATACATGTTCTTCTTTCAAACACCTCGCGTTTTCATTAAATCCATACTATTGCAGGGTAACAAACAAGCTTGTATTAAAAGATTAAATTCAAAAATAAAAAATACAAATGTAATTTATGATTGTTGAAGAAAGTTAGTGCCGTTTTTTGTGATATAAAATGTGTGGGTCTATGAAGAAATTATGACTCCTTGCATCGCCAGGTAAATATTTTAGTAATCTACAAAAATAAAGATTACATATCTAAAACAGACAAAACAACAATTGTAGAAGCAGTTTATTAGTTGCCCGCAAAATGTGCAGCATCATCCAGGAAAAAATTGAGAAGTACCAAGATATAAATACGAATGAAGGTAAGTTTTAATTGTGAAAGAGGTAAAAATACAATAATATTAACAAACAATGAATGAAAAAGAACGAGGAGGAATAAGAATCTGGTGGATGATGTCATCAGAGGCCTTCATTCATGCAGATTCAAAAATAGAATAGAATTTCTGCCGAGGAAAAAAGACTTTAGGGTCTAAATTTGAATTTTCCTCTAAGTTCTGAACCTATTCCGGAACAAATTGGAAAGAAAAATATTTATCCACAAAGAAGAAATTCAAAACAGTCTTTGCAGAAAGCGGTCCACAGTGCCCCTTGTTAAAGCGCGTATGCGCTATGAAAGAATTATTAATAGAACCTGGCATAGTGTTTTGAATGCCTTCTTTGTGGATAAATGTTTTTCTTTCCAATTTGTTCCGGAATAGGTTCAGGCCTTAGAGGAAAATTCAAATTTAGACCTTAAAGTCTTTTTTCCTCGACAGAAAACTTATTCTATCTATGAATCTGCATCGATGAAGGCCCTTGATGACATCATCCACCAGATTCCTATTCTTCCTCGTTCTTTTTCATTCGTTGTTTGTTAATTTTATTGTATTTTCACCTCTTTCACTATTAAAACTTCCCTTAATTCGTTTTTATATCTTTCTACAAAAGTAAAGCATTTTTCAATAAATAATTTTCCCGTTTTATTCTTATTTAATAATCATATAAAGCTTAATATAAAGCGCAACATTTCTCATGGATCTTTGCTATAATGGCCCTGTCGAGTTAAAAATTTGACAAATTCTCTTCACTGACGTTAGTATAGAGCAAAATTTCTATCAACGCATTACAGTGGAAGATAAATATGGATTCAAAATAACGCAACAGAAAGTGTTTTTCTTCTTCTACTTCTACAAACTTCATTGAATAGCATCGAAAGAAACGACCAAAGTATAACATCATATGTATGAATTTTCGTTATTATCGAAGATTTGCATCCGAATTTCAATTCGCTTTCTATGAAATTCAATAGAAATTCCCAAAAAATTGTTTATCAATGTGAGTTCCATTGAAATATAAGGATAAACTTTGAAAGGAAGTATTCTACAGCACGAATTTTAGAAGTCTGCTTTACTGAATTTAGTTGCCAATGATTGCCTGCATTTCTAAGAAGTTAAGAAACAAAAATAAACGTGAATAGATTCATATTTTGTTTGAATGTTGATGAAATGAAAATTTATAAGCGACTGGACCGAAATATTTGCCATTTAGAATTTAAATGCATACGGATTTAAAAATAGCCAGAATTTGAACATCATTTCTGTTTACTTCTGTTGAATTGCTTCTTTAAATGATTTTCGGTAACAGTTGTTAATATTATTGTAGCTTTTGTTACATTACATTTTAATAGATTTATATTCCAAACAGACAATTGGAAATACACAAAAGCATGTGCATTTTTTCCATGTCAGTTAATAATTTACAGGGAAATGACAGAAATTGCTTTGCTCACAAAAACGTTCTAAACTTAATTTGTATTCATTAGTTTTCTTGTATTCATTCTATTTTTTAAACCAATCTTTTGGTTATTCAAAGCATTATCGAAATAAAAAAAGGGTTATTATTCTAGGCGTTATTTAAAAAAATGTCAAAAGCGTTATTAATTTAAGTTTGAACAAACTCAGATGTTTCTATCTATAACCTATGAAAAGGAATATTATTTTAAATCCATTTTCAGTGTACAGTTTCTTTTGGCAAGACAGAAAAGAACAGTATTCTTTTCTGTAAAGGGATTGTCACAACATCTGTTACTCATTTGAATAACTTTAGGTAAATATAACTTCGTTCATTTGTTTCTTCTTGTAAATTAGAGAAACATATAGTTTTGAATGTTTTAACTATGAAATGTGTCTTTAAATTACAAGAAAAGGAATTTTCTTTTAATGTGATATATCATCAGTAACTGCCGAATTCTACAAATGCATCCCGTTCATCTAAACGATCAAAAATCACAAAAAGTTTTCAGTTTTCGCTAGCCGCACTCGGCGACCAGCTGTTCGTCTGTAATATTAATAGCCTGTAGCTATGCTTGCAACTTGGCGAAATAAATTGGCGAAGTGGCAGTTGTAGAGTCCGAGAGACACTGCCAAAGCTTTATTTTGTGATATATCTCAAAAATGGAGGGTGGTGGGTGGCAGAAGAACATTAATGTCATATACATGGGTCATAAGCTTTTAAATGAAATAAAAATTGTGGAAATGGGTCCAGCGGTTGGGCAGGGAGAATCTGTCATGGTTTTTCCCCATGGAGAATGCACAGTGGAGAAGTAGTTTTTCGATTTATCTCGAAAATGGAGGGTGGTGAATGGCAAGTAATCATTGATGACATATCTAGAGGTCATTAGCTTTCATGTGAAATAAAAATTATCGGAATCGGTTCGGTGGTTGGGGTAATGTTCCTCTGGTTTTGAAAAATATTTAAGAATGAATGATTTTTTTTTCGCATTTCGATAACTGCATTGTAAACAGCAAAAATATTTTTTTCTTACTCAAGAGAATGTCTCAAAATGACTTTAAAACCTGGAACACCAAATGAGTCTACTTATAAATTAACAAAGAATAATAATTCGTTATATTGCTTGTTTTTTTCAGCTTTGAATGGAAGATAATATACTAAAAGATAGGCTTTTTAACTACAAAACTTAATAGCTACAAGAGTTTACTCTTTTCTTACCAAGCAATAAACCTTATTTCTTCATTTAAATGTTGGATTTTACCTGGAGTTTTCAGTATAACTGCAAGAAGACCAAGAAATCAGCCAGACATCACAATCCACTGTTAATTTTCTGGAAGAATAGATTAAGAAAATTAAGACTGCACCCTTCACTGGTATTCCTGCTAAATCTACTGGTGCATCCTCCGTGGTGGACTTTTGCGCTTTAAGAATTTTAAAATGCGCTTTATCCAAACGTCGACCTACAAACCTTTGTGTATTTTTGGAAACCTCTTCAAGATGAATGGGACAAAATACATCTTCCGATACTACTGAAGGCATTATTCTCATGGAAAACGATGTAGAAAGATTGTTAATAATAAGAGTTATGAAACTGAATATTTAAAACACAAAAACTTATGTAAAACACAGACCTGTAAATACCATAAAAATCGTCTAAAGATATGCGAACACTTTTATACGATCGATGTTTTTTATGCCAGCATGGAATCCAAATGCTGACGATCATTTAGACAGAAATTCAAAAATTAAGCATATCAAAGGAATATTAGCAGTTTCTTCTGGAAACATCTTATAGCATCTTACAGCATTATACATAATAGAAAGACGAAACAATTACAATGAATAAATGAGAATTTTCTGTAACAATTAGTGTTCATTTCACAGTTCTCGAACTGAAAGCCTCTAAATATGATTTCCTTGATATTTTGCTATCGGAAAATATTTTTCCTGCTAAATGTAAAATTACAGTTATCTTTCGTTCCAAGAAATTGACATTAATTTACATCCAAAAATAAGGGCATAAATGACAACTCTTTGAATAAATATACATACGACGAACTGTCTTTAATTCTTTGTAGACAAACCAAGAAGTCATTTTATGCATTCCGGAGAATTCATTTTGGAAACCGTGTTGTATAAACTTGCAGAATGAAAACGCATTTTGGAATGAGGGAATAACTGGAAACGCTGTTTTGAAATGCTTACATATAACGGGAAATAAACAGAGGGGAAATTAGGCTCGGCGCCTCAGCCTATTCAGGAATAAATATTTACGGAAGTTTTGAAACAAACTCCAGAATAAATATTAGTTGAATTATACTGCGTTTCTCCTGTTGACTATTTTGAAGCATTGCATTGATTTTTCCAATTACTGAGATATTCCAATGTTTCAAAACTACTTATATTTATTCACTGCTCAAAAGTAAAATAATTACATATTTGATATTTCTCAAGTGATAAATATCCAATTTTTTCATCAGAAACGATCTCTATACTAAAGACTGGGAATCGTAATTTGCCCACAAAATGGTAAAAGATTCATTGATACTGAACGTGGTTGCATCATTATCTCATAATAAAAATATATTAGAAAATTATTTGTTTTAATTTAACAAAAAAAGCACCAAAAATAATTTCTAACGTCTGATCCGAAACATCGTAGCATGATAATGTTTTAGGCTTCATTGCATCAGCCGTTGCGTTATGTGTGCACCGATTTTTATATCACGAAATTTACTGAAGGAATGTCTGTCTATCTAACTGTCCGTTTCTCTGTCTTCTGTATGTATGCCTTCTTCAGAGTTCTAGTTTCTTCCCTTTATTTTTTCTTCTCAATGAAGGATTTTAGACTTTATCACTATCGAATAACTAGTGGATCTGCAAGAGTGACAGTTTATCTTTCGAATTAAATAATGTGCCGTGTTCTTCACCCCCTTTCAAACACTACAAAACTGATGATTAAAAAATGATATGCCACGGAATACTAAAATATATCTTTATTTTGAGGAATTATTAACTATACCTATTAATGGTCTCTGTTTTATGTATAATCCTATTTGCCGAAAACGTTATGCATCAAGTATATTAATTCCCCGTTTTAAAACTACACGAGGTCACGTAATTTTGAACCGTGGCCA
>BGPR01010357.1:0-52833 GCA_013235015.1 Araneus ventricosus | reverse complement strand
CGTATGAGATAAATTCAAGGATATCATTTTTGTTACTTGCGATCTTTTTAAGAGGCAATATTCTAAAAGGGGTTATTTTACAGAAACAACTTAAAAATGCGGTTATTAGTAAGCTACATAAAATGTCATGCGGACAATCACTTTCTTGTAACAAATTACTTCGACGCTTTGTTTTTAGTTTTAAATTTGAACTGGTTTATTTCATAGATATGCTTGTTTTTTGTATCTCCTTAAAATACATTTTTTTTCTACTTTAAATACAGTTTTCTGTTAATTTGTCTTCCTTTTTTCTGTTGTTATAATACCCATAGAACGTAATATTTCATAAATATTGTTGTTTCTTGTTTAATGAAAGGAGACTCATTTTGGTGATGAAATTTTTTAATTATTTTTTGCTAACATAGCTGCTATTTATGATCTGAAAGTGCACTGTAAATTTTAGATGATATTAGAAATCATAAAATCTTAATTCACTGCATGCATTCTTTTTTTCCAATCTCAGTTATGTAATTCTATTTAAATGAATTTGATGTATATATAAAAAGAAAATTTAACCCGTTAACGCCCGATTCAATTTAAGACATATTTCAATAAATTTGCATTAAATTTTGTTTAAAACACCGAAAAAAGATATCTGCAAAGCAAAATTAAATGCGGAGAAAAAACTTTTGGTTTTTATTTCTTTTTAGAAAAGCTAAATAACTAGAGCTTAATAACTAGAGCTAAATAACTTAAGAAAATATTTAATTTTAAATAAATTATTTATTAAATCATATATTCTTTAATTAAAAATATCACGTGTAAATCGATGTCTTAATTTAATTTTGATTAAAAATTTCTTTAATAAGCCGTATACTTTAAATTTAAAATATAATCAGGAAAATATTTTGTTAACTAAAATTGATGTTATTTAAACTTAGTTAATAATGTTGAAAATGTTAGTGACGCTCATTATTTCCGATTCGAAAAGGAATGCTATTTGTGGATGTTCGACTTGTTGTGTTACGATATAAAAAAAAGGAACAAGCACTACTTTGAATAATAATATTTTATATGCATTTATTGTGGTTGATATGTCGCCGGTTTAAACAATAAAAACAATACTAATCAATTAACATCATTAAGCTTGCAATCTAATTAGCATTTCTTTGCAAAGGGCAATTGATAAAAAATCAGACTCTTACTCTCTCTGTTTACTTAAATTAATTTGTAATTTTTTTTCAGTTGGTTAAGTAGAATGAATTTAATAACGTTTTTACAGAAAACATAGATGCCTAATCGAATGTAACACATAAGGTGTTTATAATGAAAGTCCCCCTATTTAGAGCTGCCTAATGCCGATCCCATTAATTAGAAAAGCGTGAAATCTTGTAGATAACAAAATAAAGAGCTGGAAAGAGATATTCAGGGTAATAAAAAAATTAATTCCAAGTTGACCATCAGAGGACATACTAACGCGAAACCCTGCAATTCCTATGCACACATCTGTGAATCTTTCCTTTTATCAAGTCATCCACAATGTTTCTCACTTTTCTTATGAAAGGTTACGGCTGTTACCATTCGACAGAATTCAGAACCCCTATTCAGCTCTGAATAGGGGAACTTTAACTATATACACCCTAAGCATATGTTTTCAATGAAACACTTTCGATGGACATAATTAAATTTTCTCCATTTAGTACAGGGCAGAGAAAAACTAGTGATGATATGAACGAAAAATTTCGGTTGAAAGCTTAACGTCCTAAAATTATTGACGTAAAAATAATATTGAAAAATAAACGATATCATATTGTATGCGAACAGAACATGATTTAAAATAAATAAATTGTCGACGTATATGGCCCCAGTAGCCTAATGACCCTGTGGTACCGGAGGGATCAAGGTTTGAAATTCGATTCCACCAAATATCTCCCATATATGTGGGCCTTATACTCGTAAAATCTGACGTCGAAAGTCAAATATCCTTCCACTGGTACGTAGCAGAAGTTTCTAATGGTAGTACCAACTCAGGTGTCGTCCTCGTGATGTCACCTCGGTTCAAAATTATGTTGATTGTCCCAGAATAATCCTCGCATTGTTTCCAAATGGGACGTTAATATAACTAAACAAAACTAATCTCGCTGTATAACTCAGTCATAGTCTTGATTCAAATAAATTACAAATAGTTGGTGATATATGAGTTCAAGACATACCAAAAGCTACCATAAATACTCAAATATCAATTTAATTAATGGACAGAAATTAAAGATTATTAAAGAAAATTCCGTTTTTTTTTTCTTTTTCTTTTTCTCTTTTTCCGAGCCATTCGTTTCACTCTTTTCTGAAATGAATCCTTAAAAGATTTGTCGTGCTAATGGCTCATGCGTTTTAAATGTGTTCAGGTGACTTGTTTGATGTTTGTAGCGATGAAATTCTGTAATCGATTTTTTATTGACTTCCTAATGTGCTGCGGATCTTCTGAACACTTGCGTGCCCTCGCTGAAAATACAATGTTTTAATATTTCCAGAACTTAATTATCAATTAATCAATTAAATTTTGATTCCATAACAGTGATTCCACCTGATAATGGATTTGGGAAAAAATTGATTTCAATATTTCATAACATTTATAATAATGAATTAAAAATCAAAGACGAAAAAGTACAAAATACAGTAAAGCACCATTTGTACATTTCTCATTTATACGTCGTTTCATAAAAGTCCCGATTCATTCGTTATGATAAAGTACTTCATTTATACGACGTATAGCTTCGGTTATTACGAGGCAGTCAACACTGATACCTCTGGTCAGTAGATCAGCTGGATTATCCAAGCCTGAACTATGAAACCAGCTTTCCTTGTCACTTAGAGATTATATATCCTTGACACGATTTCCGACTAATTGTTTGTTTTATGGCTGGAACCTTTAATCCAGTACAGCGTAATTTGGGAATCAGTCCAGAAGAACATTTTCGATGTATCCTTTCGCTCTGACACCTTTTCTACTTCAGTAGCTAGCCGTGAAGCAACCAAAGCACCAAGGAGTTCAAGTCTTGGGAGAGAAATTTTCTTTAAGGCAGCAACACGAGTTTTAGCTGTAATAAGGTGCACTGTGACTTGATCCTTGTAAATTGTCTTCAAATATACAGCAGCTCCGTAGGCTTTGGGACTCGCATCAGAAAAAGTGTGCAATTCCAGTTTACATTCAGCATCATCAAGGCATTCCAAAATATTTCTCGGAAATAGCAGTTTGGACAGTTGTGGAAGTTCAGAACACCACTGCAACCACAGCGTTTGTAGATCAACAGGTATTTCATCATCCCAAGGGATTTTACGTTGCCACAGCTCCTGGAACAGGCACTTTAGACGAACTGTGAAGGGTGACACTAAACCAAGTGGGTGGAAGATTCTACCAGAGGCTTGCAGAACAAAGCGTTTAGTGTTCTTTCCCTGCTCTAGG
The DNA here is from genome assembly GCA_013235015.1 of Araneus ventricosus. Lineage (NCBI taxonomy): Eukaryota > Metazoa > Arthropoda > Arachnida > Araneae > Araneidae > Araneus > Araneus ventricosus. The sequence goes on along the minus strand of BGPR01010357.1, from coordinate 49,394 downwards.
AATTTTAGTAAGTTTCTGATATCCATTGTTAAACTATCCTGTTGAATGTCCCAGGATAAACCGAGAACTTTGTGCAATTCTGGATCTGTGCAGTCAGATGTTTGATGAGGAAGAGTTGAAAACCCTTCTTCCTCCCACAATTTCATCAATGTTGCATCATTGGGAATCCACTTTCGTAGATACATATTTGCATCCTTCATTATCTTGTCTGCATCAAGAGATACGTGAAAGGCAGAATTTACACTGTCTGTGCCAGCAATGAGGTCATCGACATACATACAGTTGTCTAATAATTGAGCAGCAATTGGGAATAGATCCCTGTATTTTTCCAGATGTTTCTTAATAGTCGCTGAAAGTAAAAACGGACTAGACGTAATCCCGAAAGGCAGGCGTTTAAAACTATATACTTGGATAGAAGCACTATCACAAATTGTTAGATTTTCACTAGTGAAGATGAATCTTGGAGCATCTCTATCCCTTTCGGACAACGATATCTGCAGGAAGGCCTTTTCTATATCAGAAAGTATAGCATTTTTGTTAAGACAAAAGTAGATTAATAAGTTGAAGATATTTTGATTTAAATTCGTCCCTGACCATAGACAATCGTTCAGGGACAGCTGACCTACTTCGTTGGAACTAGCATCAAACACAATGCGACATTTTGTGTACACACTTTCCTTTCTAAATACCGCATGATGTGGCAAATAGAAAACTGGCTTATCAACTGGCTCAGTTGAATTTGGCACTTTTTCAATAATTTGCTTATCTAAATACTCTTGAAAAATATCTCTGTATTGTGTAAATAACTCTTTGCTGGATTGAAATTTCTTCAAAAGATGACTAAATCTTCTTTTAGCAATATTAAAGTTATCCTTTAATTCTTTCCAGTCCCTTTTCCAAGGAAGGCTAACTTCATAGCGATCATTTTTGAAACAAACAGTCTCTGAAAATTTCTAATGCATTGTCTTCCTCCGTGCATTTAGGTACATATTTTATTCCGATTCATTCCAATTCCCAGAATTTTTTAAGTAAACAGATAGTCTTAAGATCTGCAATAAATATAGGATTTTTCTTACATTAATGATGAATGTTTAGTTTCAAAATTTAATTATAGATTTCCATACTATGTAGTATTATACTTGCACTACCTTAATAAAGCTTAAAATTGATATTTTTTAAAATGAATTTGCATTAGTATGATTAAATTTGAATTAACTCTTTGAACCCGGCTAGAGTGAGAATTCAAGTGCCTCAAAAACTGGCATTTTCTTTCTGGCTCATTCATGAAATCAGAATGAAATCCTCCCTTTCTCTACAGAAATTCCAGGAGGACGGCACTCTCGGTTGCGAGATCAATTGTCAACAAAGAAAGGAAATAATTTTCTCCCGTAAAATTCACACAGGCCCCCGAAACCGCCTTAATCCGGCCTGTGTCGGATGAGACGGTTTGAGGCAGGATAGGACTCATAGGGTTAATCAAACTGTTAAGTAAAATTTCGATTATTCGTCTTTTCATTCACGCATCGTTTTGCGTCAGTCCCTTGAAAGACGCATAAACGATGTTCGACTGAAATTAATTTTTTTAAATGTCACCTTTTATGACACTCATAAATGTCTGTTTTCATAAAATTTATCTTCAGAATGTGCTCTGAACAGGGTTCCTTAAATTCTAACCAACCTGTTCTTAATGGCCATATATTCTCGTTTCTTGAAATATTTAGTTTTCCCTGTTTCAGATTTGTGATTCTGCTTTTTGTAATCCTAACTCTGATCCGGAGCGCAGTCAGTGTGTACGAAAGTTGTAAAGCGATTGGGAAAGAATCGCATTCTTCGTTAAGCGAAAGGAAGGAAAAGGCGGCAGATGGAGCCACATATGCTGAAGAAGAAAAGAAATTATTTGAAACCTCAATCTACGCAGGTACTAAATCTAAGCATATTAGGAGAGAGTCGCCGAATTTGCACTACCTGGATATATTTTAATATGATGCTATGCTTTTGCTGATAGATCTTGTATTTTTTACTTTCTCATATACGAAGTATACAAAGATAAAGTATTGTAATCGTCGAAAAATTCCAACTCGAGATTTCGACGAATCTCCTCGGTTTAGACCTCCCCGAGTCAGAAAAACACAATTTTGAAATTATGTCTGTCTGTGAACACGATAACTCAAAAACTATTAGATCTACGGGGATGAAATTTGGTATGCAATCTTGACACATCATTTGTAGGTTTATGTCACATTTTGGACAAACTCCATCTACGCGAAGTCTGTCTGTCCACTTTCATGTAAACACTATAACTCAAAAACTTGAATAGCTAGATGGATAAAATATGATACACAGTCTTATCATCAGGAATGTAGGTCCGTATAAAACTTTGGGCCAAATCCGACAAAGGGTTGTCGGTCTGTATAATTGCAAACTTGTGATCACAATAACTCTTTAAGATAATGACTTAGATATATGAAATTTGGTATGTGGCCTTCTAACCGTAATTGTAGATTTGTGTTCAATTTTCGTTTCAATCCGTTAAAAAACAGTGTTCATATTGCATATTTGGTTCAAAATGCTCATTGCGACTGTGTATTGGCGAGAGTTTCGCTTATTTTACTCAAGTTAGTATGGTTGGCTTTTGACCTTGGCGGTCTACGAAGGAAATTGTAGCGAGCCGCAAACACGCGCTTCGGAAATTATGGCAACCCCTACAACGAAAATTCGTTCTGACATTCCCCAGATGGACGCCTGTGATTAACCAGAGGTATGATGAAATCTTGTGTGATATCTGTAGTTAGAATTCGTACTCAAAAACGTTAAACAATGTTGTGGTACCTCAACGCACGTAAAAATTGCGAACATACGCAATTTTTTTGCAAAATATTATGTTTTGGGGAATTCATAAATTTTATATCTTTCATTGTAAATCACTAGTCATAATTTTTTTTCTCAAAATAGGTCTTGGGTAAATACCCCAATTATATTTACCTACCCACTGGGTGTTTACCCACCCCACATTACTGGCCGTATGTGAGAAAGTTTCGGGAGGCCACTCCCGCTGGTTTATTATTAAATCCTTAAATCAAGTGGCAAAGTGATAATAGAACTTTCCCACAAGAACCAAGCTTTTGTTGACAACATTTTTATATTGGGGATTTTGTGTATAACGAGGTTGCCAAGCCAAATGGAGTTGATGTACTCGACTCTCTGATAAGCAAAGAAAGTACAGATATTTCGCACAACCTGATCACTAACTCAAAAACTTGGGTAGAAGTGTGAAATGCCCATAAACCATTCAACAGTGTTCATCATAACTTTATTTTCTGCAGAATTAGAATCTCAAGATTTATTGCTTTTTATTTTTTCTCAAGAAGTACTATTTGCTCAAAGCTTTAGGCCAATTTTTGAGGCATATGAAGCACCACTTCCCGGAATTTTATTCCGTTCCGAAATTGACCAATAAAACACAGGGACATTAATTCCATAAGCAAGATTCCCCGCTTTGGAAAAAATTGAAATAAATTCTTTCTCTCTCGATGCAAACCCATGAAAATCGGTGAAAACTTTTATGAAAAAAATTATTTCAAAAACAATTATTCAAAATAACTGTTATGAAAAAAATATTTCAAAAAAATGACGGGAGGCTGTTTTTTCAAACAGCCGCTGAAGTTAAAGACTTAGGACAACTTTACTCGCGTGACTCTTTTCCGATTTCCAACTTTTTTTGAACTTCTGTTGTTACCCTTTATCTCTAAAATAAGACATTAGTCATGTTTTTAACATATATAGTTACGGAGTTATAGAGGATCGCGTCACCAGTTCATGCGTATTTTTGCCGAACTTTGCGACTCTGTAGTCGCTGAATTACAATTCCGATTTTCAATTTTGTTTGTAACTTCTATTGTTACCCTTTATCTCTAAAATAAGACATTAGTTATGTTTTTAACATATATAGTTACCGAGATATAGAGGATCTCCCATACCAAGTTTTGTGGCGTTTTGGCGTGTGAATCAAATTCCTTCCTGAGACTCCAATGGGAGGAACGTAGTCCTACATTAAAGGACAAAATAATGATACGCCGACGTTTTGCCCATGTGCAGTAAAAAAAAAATGCTTAATGTGTGGTTTCACTGTGAAACCAGTGAACGCGAAAGAATTAATACACGAGTATATTACCAAACTTAATTGGTGAATTACGAATCCAAAACTTTCTAAACAAAAGCAATTAAATACTGATTTCTTTATATTCCTTTTAATCACATTTCTTACTCATTAAAAGCATCAATTAAATAATCAATGTAATATCTGAAAATACCAATTAATTATCAAAGTGTTTCTTCAAAACAATAATTGAAACTTTATAAGATCAACTACTCTGTAAAAAACTAACATTTTTCGTTTCTTTAGTTTTTCTGACGAATCTGAAAAAAATTCTTGACTGCTTTTGCATTAAAAGTAACGCAAGGAGAATATTAAATACTGTATCAACACAGGAACAACTCAGCAGCCTCCATGGAATCAGAGCCATCATAGTGATTTGGGTCTTAGTTGGCCACGTTTCTATGCTTTATCTTTCTGCAGTAAGTAAGTATCATTAAGAAAATATTGTCTCATTTAACAGGGGCGGAGGACCTTACCAGTTATTTACAATTTGCACGGAAATAACATACTTGTCTGTAATATAATAAAAATTAGAGAAAAATAACCTTCTCTTATTTATCTTTTATTGCCCACGCCGACCCTGCTTACCTAAAGGATATAAAGCATGTCAGAGGGAATAAAAATTCCAATACAAATGTTAGTGTAATGCAATAAAATATAATGCAAAAATTAGGTAATATAATACAGAGCAATATAAATAAAAAATGCAATATAAGTAGTACAGTATAAAATTCAAATGTCGATATAAATACTATAAAGTACAAACAACAAACATAATAAATAATCACAAACATAAATAATAGATAAATACAAATATTAATAAATAAATACCGTAATGAAAAAAGAAGCATACGCAAAATAAACAAAACTGAAAAATTAATAAAATCTAATAAATAGTAAATAAAAACTTTAAAAAATAGAAACAAGATGTATCCTTTAAAAAAACAAAGTCTGAGATACAATTTAGAAAAGAGACAGGAAAATTTTTAAAAAATTGAAAAAGAAAAGAAGCACTAGCAAAACAATTTCTATAACTATAAAACACAAGAACCTTTAAAATTCTTAATAACTTTTAAAGTCATTGCCCCTGGATTGGCCCTTGTTCGAGGATTTCATACCACACCCCTGCCATCTAACAATATCTTTATGCATTATATAACTACCATAATGCAAAGTACAAAATCAGGGAAAGATTATAAAATTCCTGAATATAACAATTGTTATATTTAACATAACTCTTCGTGCCAATTTTCTGAACTTTATATCTTATCAAAATTGAAGTGCCTCTTTTCTGATGACAAGAATTTGTAACCCAGTTGTTAAAAAAGACAGATTGGAAACAAATCCAAGAAATTCCTTGCCCAATGTTCTTGAAAATGTACACCATGTTTCGCAACAGCAATTCAACTGCGCGGCTAAGCACAGAAGTCCCCAAATTAGTGGCTTTGAAAGGAAAAAGTTTTTATTTCAAATGCTGTCATCACGCTCTCTGATAGACGTTGCTATGTCAAGACCTGACAGGCTTCAAAAGAGGCATAATTTGATGAGCATTTATCTGCTGCCTCGGGAGATTGAAATAGCAAAATCTTTTAGAGTATGTTAAAGGTACAACATTAGCCATTAGGAAATCCTACATGAAAAGAGATAACCACAAGGACAGCCCCGACATGCCTAAGCATCCGGGTAACTGAATGGCCAATCGAGAAATAACTGTTCCTACAAGGCAATCAAGTAATAAGATGGCTTTTCCAAACATACTGATAAACAAATTTGTTTTATCTTCAATTGCATAAGATAATCGGAATTCCAGTAAGGAAATGCCGGCAAATGTCCTAATAAAGGAAAAAAAAAAAGGTGGAATAGCTCCGGTGGGAGCCATAACTCTGTGTCATCAATTGAAATTATTCCAAGAAAGTGGACGAACCGCAACTGTTTACAATGTAAAGCATTTTGTTAAAAGGAAGCAAAAATACATTAAACATTTTAGATTGCGCTTTGTGCTGCTCACTTCAAATTCCATTTCATTTTAAAAATAACAAACATTTTACCCTGACGTTTAGTTAGATATACAGATGCGCGTAGGTGCAGGGCACAGAACAAATGTCGGCAATTGTTTATGAAAACGTTTTAAAGAAATGGAATAACTTTGGTAAGAACCACAGCTGTGTAGCAACCACTGCAATTATTCCAAAAAAATAGGACGATCTGCCTCTATTTACACTGTAAAATATAATCACGAGAACAAAAATACAACAAACAAAAGGAAACGAAATTACAGCAAATATTTTAGATTGCACTTAGTGCTTCTCAACTCAAACTCCAATTCAGTTTAAGAATTATACACATTTTACAGCTCTGAGGTGTAGTTGGATATGCAAATGTATATACAGTGACCTCTCGCTTATACGCGCTCTCTTCTGTGCGCGTTTTTCTCGCGGTCCCGGCCAGGGATGTAGGAAAACAATGATAACTCTTATTCATTTATGCGCCGCACTGAAAAAGCAGCTCTCACTTATGCGCGACTCAAAACTTTTCTTAGTTCAAAAAGTTTTTTACAGCAGAACAAAAACCCTTTTTGTTCTGCTTCTATGAATGCATTCCCTCGCCCTTACCCTAATGTTCAAATTCCAGGAACACATTCCTCTAGCTTATACACAGGGGTGAACGTGGGGGTTCTTGTGATTGACGTCAGTAAAAGTCTCATTTATACAGCAGCCAATTAGAGAGGTTAGTACGGTACGTAGCATGTGGCATTGATCGCTACCGAAAGAACCATCTTTGGAGTTTTGGTTAGATTGTTACGCTTTAAAATGGCGAAAAGAACGAAACTGTCGCATTCGTTTAAAATGGATGTTGTTAAAAAATTCGAAGAAAATACGTCCACCTCGAAAAAACTATAGCGGAGCATTTTAATGTCCCAGATTCGACACTGAGAGAGATTTTTAAAAATCTGGATCATTTCCATTTTCTTTGTGTTCTTAAAAATAATTAACGGAAGTTATACACGTATTTGCATCTTTAAACTAATCTTATTTACATTTTTCAGTAGTATATACATAGTATTAATTAACAATAGATGTACACTGTATTGATGCTTCACTTTTAAGTTCCCTTTTGTGATTTTTCACTCATGCGCGTTTTTTCCGCTGTCCCCTTCGCCCGCACATAAATGAGAGATTACTGTATATGCATGCTTAAAACCCTCTGAGCGCCCAATTATTTTGAACTTTTAACTATCAGGTTAGAAAACTTATGTTTTAAAGGAAATGAATCCATCTTTTTGTATTTAATTATATCTCTGAAATCTTAAGAATATTTTATCCATGATTGTTTAAGAGAATATACATATAAATATGAGCTATCTGCTTTTGAACTGAACATGAAAAACGGCAAAAGACGTTTGCGCCGCTCGGGGGGTTAAAACAATGATGAAGGTTGTGAAAGTGTTAAACGAAAGTGAACTAATGAACTTGAATCAATTTCTTAAACGTCAAAATAAGGAACGTTCAAAAAAGACAAAAAATGTATGAGATATCATTTTCTATATTATAATAAGATCGTTTCAGATCACTACCACTTATCTAATATATACCATATTGTTGTCTCTAGAAACACCAGACAAAGTACAGTTAACTTTGGACTTGCAAGGGACTCAAATTATTAAGAATACAATTTTTATAGTCGATACGTTTTTAGTTCTTAGGTAAGTATTCACAAATACATTAAATTGTTCACAAATTAATATTAGAATTCTCTTTCAGACCTCTTAAAATAAAAATATTTTTTAAATATTAATTTCGTGTAATTTCTTCAGCTTATTTATAATCTATTCTTCAAAGCCATAGTTTAAATAATGTTTTAACATTTTAATTGAAATAATTTCTACTGAAAAATTACCATGTATCTTCTGTGTTTAGTAAAATTTCGTTAAAAAAATCAACGAAATTATGGTAACATACAATTATTGATTTATATATGAAATATTTTAAATGTTAAAAATTTAAAGAGATAGGATAAAATAAGTAGATATGAAATAACAATGAAATATTGACTTTAATTTTGAAATATTAATATCAATCCTTTGTTACATAGGATTGGCATAAACTGAAGTTAATTAAAATATTACAATTATTTTTCAAAGACCAGAACATATTTCCAACATATATTTTCATTAATAATAATGATGGTATAACTCATTATTTTTTCCGTAACATTTACGAAATTCCAGATCGATCTCTAACATTTAGGGGAAAGTGGGGAAAAACGGGGTAGCTAAAGTTCGAAGGCCTGTTGGAACTAAACTATTCGGCATAGAGCTTGTCAAATTTCATTAAAATATTCATTGTTTTCCGAGTACAATATATCTTTTTAGAAAATTCACAGTTTCATTACTTTTTACTTTCTCGTATACGAAGTATACAAAGAGAAAGCATTGTAATGGTCAAAAAATTCAAACTCGAGATTTTGAGGAATCTCTATGTTTTAGACCTCCCTGAGTCCGAAAAACACAATTTTGGAATTTTATCTGTCTGTATGTCTGTGAACACGATAACTCAAAAACTATTAAATCTACAGGGAAGAAATTTGGTATGTGGTCTTGACACATAATTTGTAGGTTTCTATCAAATTTTGGACAAATCCGTCCCCAGGAAGTCTGTCTGTATGTCCGTGTTAATGTGAATGCGATAACTCAGAGACTTGAATAGCTAGATGAATAAAATTTGATACACAGTTTTATCATCATGAATGTAGGTCCATATCAAAGTTTGGACCAAATCCGTCGAAGGGTTGATGGTCTGTCGGACTGTATAACCGCATACTTGTAAAAATTATATTTCCTGAACTCCTGGGCTTAGATAAATGATATATATATATATAGTTAAATATTTCAAATAATCCAAACATGTGTTATACTTTCAATATATATTATATATTAATCTAATAATTAAAATTAAAATCAAATTACCTTATCAATAATCATACAAATAAAATACAAAAGATAGTTTGAGTATAAACTATTGCTGTTATGAAAAAGATAACCCAGAATTGGAATTCCAACAATAAAATGCCAATCAGTCTTGGGAACAGACATGTGTCGCATTAATCTGGATTTGTGGCACCAACCCTCTGTGAAAGCCAATTGTTGGAAAAACGAAAAATAAGGGAATAAATACCCAAAATCTTTCAAGATTAGAAACGAGAAAGTATATAATTTATAACATACCAATACAAAAGTCTTAATTATTGGCTATGACTTGAGTATTATCCTAAAGACAGTTCCCCATTTAAGTAAAAATATTATTTCTAAATTAGGCTTTTAATACTATAATAAAAAAAAACATATTAAAAAATTAACTATAAATTTTACCTTTTATAATAATATCTATTATTTTGGAAATGTACAGAAAAGTAATTAAATGAATATATGATGCAATCTTATTTTTAATCTAGTGGCACCATTTACACATGAAGTGAATTACTAATATCTTTGTTAATTGCATTAGATATGATCATATAAAAAAATCTAAAAGACTATTAATTTAATGGTGTTAAATATTTCTTATTAACATAAGCATACATAACATTAATAGGGTACACATATCGCATAGCATTTTCAAGAATATACATATAATATTTAACTAAATATATATATAATGCTTTTGCCAATGTTATCTTGTGAACACGGTATCTGGAGTAATTTTTATTTGATTTGAACCAGGGTGAGATATGTTGTAAGGACAGTAAAAATCTTGGTCGAATTCGTAGATTAAAAGGGGGTGGAAATGGTAAGGGGTTGAAAATTTTCATTTCCCCATAATTCCTTTACAATTGAAAATAGAACGAAATTTCAAATTAGGCCTAATCATAACTAACAATTATTGCCTTATCACAACGAACAATTTTTGCATTGAAACTTTTTCGATAGCTACAATTGCTTAGAAGTTCTAGCTGAAAAGTGATTTTCCCTCCCTTCCCCTCCTCTCCCTCTTAACATACATATTCAACCTATGCATGTTACCCCTTGTTGAAAATCTTTGGTCATTCGCAGTCTCTTCTAGTCTCCTCCATTCTTGCAGCTCTAATCCTTATGAAAATAGAGGGTAAAATGTTCTTTTCCTTATATCTCCGGACTAAAGTAATCTACCAAGCCTTCCAGCTTGCCAACGAGGATTTTTTTACATCGGAATTGACCCTTTTTTTATATAAATTAGGAAATACATCATTAAAATATAAACAATCAACGTCTGATGTGTTTTTATTGTTTTAATCGGAGGAATCATCAATACTGACCGCCCGGTCTTCCTCCACTTGGAGTACCCGGTTTTACCCCGAGTGAAGAGGTAATGAAAAACGAAATAGAACCCCGCAATTATTGGAGTAAATCCTTATTGTTTGACAGGGTATAAATCCTTAGTAAACATATAATAAGCTGGACTAAATAGAGTTTTTATAACTGTAATGATTTTTAAGTTCGGATAGTTTAAAATCAAACGAACATTAGAGAGTTGACGTCTTTAAACAAATAAACCTTCACAGATGCAGTGCATTCAACAGCTACAACATGCCACTATGACTGTTTCTTTTTCCTGATAAATAGAGTGTAATTCAGTATCTGTCTGCTAAACAGGAAAAATAATAGCACCAGAATCAAGGTTACCAGGTTTTACCCCACTCTCCCCTACATTGATTGTTTTCACAAATATTTGCCAATCAAAAAAATGGTATGGAAAAAGTAGTGAAAAAATTATTAAAAGTTTAGTTTAGTAAAATTTTATCTCAATCTAAAAACACGCCACTATGACTGTTTCTTTTTCCTGAGAAATAGAGTGTAATTCAGTATCTGTCTGCTAACAGGAAAAATAATAGCGCCAGAATCAAGGTTACCTGGTTTTACCCCACTCACCCCTACATTGATTGTTTTCGTCAAATATTTGCCAATCATAAAAATGGTATGGAAAAAGTAGTGAAAAAATTATAAAAAGTTTAGTTTAGTAAAATTTTATAATCAATCTAAATTTTTGCTGAAAAGGCGGTCAATACATATTCAAGCAATCAATCATTAATTTTTGTATTTGTAAATTTATACTTTCCTATTTTTTATTTCTGTTTCATTCGAAAAAAATTTTTTAATTATTGAAAAATCTGTATTCATGCGATTTTTTAAGTTTAAATTAGGACTTAACATTTTCTTTACTTAGAGAGTGCGGTAAATTAAGTTTTGAATTTTACAGATAATATAGTATATTACATCATTAAATTTCTTAATATCGTATTTTTTAAGTTTTAAATTATGTGTTATTAGATTTCTTCCATATTTATATTCCCTACCCATCTATTTGTGTATTTACAGGATGTCAGTAAAGGATTCTTACATTACACAAACAAGAAATTTTTACAATATGACATGAGTTTGACCTTACAGAGGGCTCCTTAGAGTGAATTGAGTATAAGAAAAGGTTTAACGGAATGCAAACTCACATGAGCGCAACCAGTGCATGAATAACAACATTTCAATTCGTAAGTAGCAAGACACAGTCCATGTCAAGTAGGACGTAGTTTCAGTAACAAAATCTTTAGAGTACTTGATGCAAGTTTTCAAAGGGCTTGCTGTCCGAAGATATGCACGCTTCCCATGTTATTATTCATGCGACTGTGCGTTGGCGTTGCTTTTGTGAATCTGCATTCCATTGAGCCTGTGCTGCTTGCTTACCAAGTATTATTCTTCTCTTTTATTTAATGCACTGTCGAGCAACACCCCCTGTACTGATTGCCATTCGCGTTTGCGATCGCAAGTTCTAATTTAATAAGACTGTCTTGTTTCTGTATGTCTGATCTATTCTTGAAGTTTTTAAAAAACTTTTGGAACACCCTGTTCCAAAAGTTCCTGTTATGTTCAGTTATTTAGGCGACAAATTCAGAGAGTTATTAGTTGGGATCGAGAGGAACATGGTGTTGCAAGAAACGTCTTTTTAGTGAAACAATATATGCAAAAATATGTATTATATACGCATTCTGAAAATATAATCTCAGAAAAAAAATTAATTGTTTGAAGATCATCAATAAATAATTTAGAAAGGCATTTAAAGCATTTTCCCTCGAAATCGAATAATTAAAATAAGAGTGATAGCCATCAAAATTTTGTTGAGACCAGGGCTTGATCTTTCGAAACACGCTTCTGCTTTGTCACTTTCGAAGAAAATTGCTCAGCATGTCATTATAAAATAACTCTTAATTATCTACAAAGCAATTTCGACTTTTTTGTAAATTTCATTTTTTGAAAAACGTATTGCATTTATATTTTCGTGATTTCCACCGACCAAACGTCGTTTGCGTCACCGTGTTTCGTTACAATTTCTGTTCCTCTGGATGTCTACTAACAACCCCTTGAGTTTGACGCCGGAGTGATTGAACTACCTATATAATGCTTGGTCATTCAAAAGAGTTCCACCGATTACGAATGTCCGTAACTTCTTTGTAAGCAATGATGGGAAGAAAAATATGAACACAATACAGAAGAAATATTGAAGTGTTTTCTGCACAAGTAATAATCGTCCTATCTGACTTCCCTTAGTCACACTTACAACGTCCATACGGTTTTCCATTTCACTAGTGAAGTAAGTAGTTGCACACAAAAGATGCATTAAGACAAAGACTATGACATATACCAGCGAAATGAATACATAAGAAATAATTTTCAGAAGATTTAGAGAGCCACATCCAGAGCATGCATGCAGCTATAGAACGCCAATTAATGACCGAGAACATGCGGCACAAGGTCCTACGCGAAATGGGTTACTGCATGCATGTTGCCCATCTGAAGAAGGGAGGTCACATAGGGCATTTATGAAGCATCCAAACCAAACTTCAAGCTCCCTTCTGTAGTGTGTTCAAAATGTTTTCTTACCTTTGTTTACAAGGAAGTTATGACCATTTGTAGTCGATGCAATTGTTTTGAATAACTCTGCACTATTTAATCAATCCCATTCAATCGTAATACTTATATATATTTTACTTTCTTAGTGGATTTTTAAACGGGTATTTATTTTCTCAACACTACGAAGAAAAGAAAGGGAACATATCGTGGCTTTTATTTTACGTACGCAGGTTTGTTAGGTATGTAACTTTTACCCTTCTAGTCCTAAAATTCTAGTTCATTGTATTTTATGAATAACAGTTCAGATCATATCATATGTTTACTTTATTCCAAAAATTGAGCATTTATTTTCTGAAATCATCTTAAGGAAGTTTCTAGTAACTGTTCTAGGTTATGTTCGTCTCGGAAAAATTATCACTGCTACAAAAATTATTTTCATATATTTTTATTTAACATCTATTGTGTTCTGTGTGCAACGACGGAATTTTTTCAATTTCTTCCTAACATGCTAGAGTTTCGAAAATGTCTACATTTGTGTGCCTTCAATTTATTTATTTATTTAAGACTCTCAGCAGCCTGGACTGCCCTAAAGGGCGTGAAACTGAAAATAGACCGCCGGAGAAATCAAAAATCCCAATAAATGACACTAGCATCAATAAAAAACCCTTAAATATTAAAACATTAAGAATATCAAAATGCTAGAATATTTAAAACATCAAGGAAACCAAAACATCAAAAGGTAATCACATGAAAAGGAAACACACACAAAAAACAAGACCTGTGCACTCAGAGAAGAGACATCCATTCCTCATAGATGCTATCAGAACTGGTAGTCAAATAGTAAAATTCTGAAAATATTAAAATCACTTGTAAAAATTAACGTTCCAATACTAAAATTGACAAATTAACAGCACAAGGCACAACTTCTCACGAGGAGTGACCAATAATAATAAAAAATAGACAGGCAACAGCAATCCATGTAAAGAAAAATGACGGGAGGCTGTCTTTTTCAAACAGCCGCTGATGTTAACGACGTAGGACTACTTTACTCGCGTGACGCTTTTTCGATTTTCAATTTTTTTAGTAACTTCTATTGTTACCCTTTATCTCCAAAATAAAACATTAGTTGCGTTTTTAACAGATGTAGTTACCGAGAGAGGATCGCCTCACCAGTTCATGCGTATTTTTGCCCAACTTTGCGACTCAGTAGTCGCTGAACTACAATTCCGATTTAAAATATGTTTTTGTAACTTCTGTTGTTGCCCGCTACCTCTAAAATAAGATATTATTTATGTTTTTAATATATGCAGTTACCGAGATATAGAGGATCGCGTCACCTATTCATGCGTATTTTTGCCCAACTTTACGACTCAGTAGTCGCTGAACTACAATTCCGATTTTCAATTTTTTTTGTAACTTCTGTTGTTACCCTCTATCTCCAAAATAAGACGTTAGTTATGTTTTTAACATATGTAGTTACCGAGATATAGAGCATCTCCGATACAACGTTTCTGTGACCTTTTGGCGTGTCAATCAAATTCCTTCCTGAGACCTCAATGGGAGGAACGTAGTCCTACGTTAAAAGTAGACTAAAACATGTATAAAATTTTTAATAAAATAACTCAAATATCAAGTTGGGAACCCTAGTGTTGTGAAATGAAACGAAATGCAACTGCCACTTGGCGTCGATGCTGTGACGTCAGCCTGCCAGCTGACATATGTCATCAGAACTGCTTGTGGTCTCTGCGGGTGCCGAAAGTTTTATATGTATCTCTGTGTTTTGTGTCGTCCATTGTGAATAAATGCATGTGTCTGAAAGGCTTTTTAGTCTTATTTTGGGCAGAGTTACCCAGCATCTAATAGATGCAGCCCCATAAGATTTCACAACTTAGAATCTATGTTTAATGGTATTCGAACACCCAGAGATCTAAGCCCCAGAGTCCAAGTCATCAAGGATAAAAACGTGAAAATGATATTGCTAAAACCATAAGTAGCTCAAAGTACATTGATATTAAGGTAAAGTAGACCAGAAATCGACCTGAATCATAAACATGTAAAAGGGCTGAGAAGAATAACATTGTATAAAAAGATTTAAATGTCAAAAATCCATCAACAGAATACCAGCAAAATGAAAGAGAAGAACAACCACCACTCCAATCGATATAGGTCAGGAACATGTCGGCGAATTACAAATATGAAAAATTTAATAAAAATTCAATTTACTCTGTTAAAATTGTTTAAAAGTAAGGATAGCGGTTATTGCGAAAAAAAACCCGTTTTTTTTGTAATTCGGGTTTTTTCCACATCCGGTTTAACCTGGCGAATATAAGTGCTCAAAATAACCGGTTTTTGAAATAACCGGATTTCGAGGGGGTTATAAAAAAATTTACGCCGTTTGTAGACAAATTTTTTTATTTATATTGTTTTCACAGGAAATAAATCCATTGGCCAATATTTATCGGTTCATAAAGACTCTTTCAGTAATCCGCCAACCAACAGACGTCTCGAGGAAGCGGTTGTCGTTGATTGGCCTAAGATGAAATTCAAAGCTTCATAACAATATTTTGGTAAATTTTAGTCTAATCGTACCTAAAATCGAGCCTATCTTGCGATCCGGTTCATTTACCCGGTTATTGGATTTTATAAGAATAACCGATTATAACCGAGGCAAAAAAATAACCGAAAAATACAGATTACCTGAAACAAAAAAAAAATGGTTTTCGGTTAAATCCGGTAGGTTTTGCCCATCCCTATTTAAAAGTACAACCAAGGAGTTTAAAAATGTAACCATAACCACAGTAAGAAATGTCAATCAAGACATGACAGATGAAGCCAAATGTGTCTTCAATGAAAATACACTATTTTAATATTTTCAGAACTTGATTATTAGTTAATACATTAATTTAATTAAATTTTGATTCCATTCGAGGGATGCGACTTGTTAGAAAATTTTAGAAAAAATTATTTCAATATTCCCTAAATTTTCAAAGCAATGAATTTTAAATCAAAGACTAAAAGTATTAGTAAAATAAAGATTAAAAAATAATAAATAAAAAAAATGGAAAAAAATTAACTTTTAAGTGCACTAATAAAAGTGTGTTCTTAAACACTTTTGTTTAACGTGAATTGTTTCATGTTGGTAAAGATTGAATTTTGTAATTGCTTTATCACTCGCTTCTTGATATGTTAGAGTTTTGAATTTCTGTATAGTTGTGAGCTCTAGATGGCAATACACTGTTCTAATAATTTCAGAGCTTAATAATGTGTTAATTATTAATTTAATTAAATTTTCATTCCGTGCTAGTGTGAGTCACCTGGTGGTGAGTTTGAAAAACAATAATCTCAGGATAAAAAAATAGAAATTAATTAAAAAATTCTGGCATTTAGTTCATCGACAAAAGATTTTAACATTTTTTTCGTTAAATTTATTCATCGCTGTTACGTGATCCCAGATAGCAATTTTAGTTTGCAGCAGTCTTGCACTGCAAATCTGCAGCAAGGTTGACGCGACAAGAGTGCAAGTATGAAACAAGCTTGCAGCAAGTTAACGCAAGCTTCGAAGTCACCACGCGACGAACTTGGAGCAAGCTTGTCATGACAAACTCATTGCAAGCTATAGCAGAAACAGAGTGCGAACACAGCCCGGATTAGAGCTCGCGACCTACCGGTTCCAAAGCTGATGCCCTAACCACTCGGCCAGTTAAACTCGGAGAAAAGAAGATAGATTTCTCTAATACATCGTTCGATTCGATTCGTATACGATTTATTTTAAACTGTTTTCTCGATTTCATTAATTTTTTTACTTGAAAATATGATTTGAAGTCAAAGAGAGAGCGATTTTCGCTAATAACTACGTTTTGCTTGTAGAATAAATTATGAAATTAGAATTCAAAAGTAATTATATTTTGTTCCATTTTAAAAGTAAGTTGTTATTTAATTCAATAAACATTGACTGTTTTTTAGGTTTAATTTTGTTTATAAACGTTAAAATTTCAACATTAAGAAAAAGGCGATATAGTTTTCTTTAAAGTGCGAGTTCTATATTTAGTAAAAAGATGGAAAATGTTTCAAAATTTTTTTTATAAAAAAGTTAGTTTTATCACAAATTATCATTGATTTATTGAATTAATAAAACGAAGGACGGTCTAGGAGATGCTATTAAAAATCGGAGATTTTTTTTAAAACAGAGAAAAAGATAATTATCTTTTTATTGTGCTATCTTTGCAGGAAGCTTGTTTTGCAAACTCACAACAAGTTCACCTTGACAAGTAGAGCCAAAGGAGGTGTGGCGCTACTTGTCACGGTGAACTTGTGGCAAACTCGTTTTGCAAGCGAGGGTGGCGATTCTGCATTGTTACTTTGCCACAGTTTTGCTTTAAGTTTGACGCGGCAAATTTGCCATGACAAGCTAATATCAAGTAAAAATCAAACTTGCTGCAAACGTGCGTGCTATCTGAATAACATTATCACTCCTATTTATATCTCCATTTAGATTAACGTTTCATGTTAAAATAATATTTAAAATGAATAATTGCTGTTTTACACCAATGTATTTTATTGTACTGGGATTTTATTCAACGTTATTTCGCTACTTGGGTTCTGGACCCGTGTGGCCAACCTATAACACAAATCCAGTTTGCAAAGAAAATTGGATGTGGCACGTTTTGTTCATAAACAACTTCAACTCACACATGAGACAGGTAAGAGGACTTTGTATTTTTAATTTTCCGCGTCCTGCGATACCAGAATTTTAAAAAAATTTAAGAAACATCGATTGAAAGAAATATAAATAAAAGTTATTCTCTCGTTATTTTTTACGCGTTCAATTGAAGTACAATTTTTAAACAGTAGCATTCCCTTTATGTAGCCCTAATTTGTAATTGCAATTATCTGAATAGTACTCTAGAAAATTACCAAAGTATATTCTTAGATAAGTGGTTTATTCAAAAGAAAACGAATTGATATTAACCATCTGCTTTTCAATCGAGAAAACATGAAAAGGAAACGAAAACCTTATAAAGCCGATGAAATAAATCGATGAAAAGCAAATAGCCTAAAAGCTCAAACTGGAGCTTCCGAATATCTAGCTCCGGCTAAGCCAAGTTCAAAAGGAGAAAGAGAGGCCTTCGCACTTCATATCAGTTGGACAGTGAGCGAATTTTGGTGCTTTCCAAAGCTATTTGATATGCAGCTGCATCCTTTGTCCACGCTTGTTGATTTATCTTCTGCCTTCTTTTCTCATTTTATAACTATTCAATTTTCGTCAATCATCAAATTCTGAGAGGGTAGAAGTAAGCAAATACTAAGTCTCTTCGCAGATATTTTAGATTATTATTTTTTTACGCTGTAGGAAAAAAATCGATTGTGTGGAAAAAATTATTTCCACAACTATATTTTTGAAAGCCTAAGTTATGGTCTGACAGCTTTGTCTGCATGCAAAATGGCGATTTTAAAGAAGCGATGGATGGAAGGCTACGATTTTACTCTTTTCGAAGAGAGTTATTCTAATATAGTTATTGAAAGACGCTGTAAAAGCCGTGGGTTTTTTTATATCTAAAGCTACAATATATAATAAGAAAGGAAAAAATCATCAAACCTTCAAGTGGAAAAATTATTCCAAATACGTACCCAAGGAAAAATGCAATTCTTCGAATACCGAAAAAATGTTTAATGTTAATAGAAAATCCTTCAAGTTCAAGGTTTGTTGGAAAATATGTAAAATGCTCAGTATCGACTGTAAACAAAATTATTGACACTGATTTGAACTTTAAAATTGCAAAAAATATTATGTTCATCATCTTTCTCCACGACATTTGGCTGTACATAGAAAACGCTGCCGAATCCTTTATAAAAAGCATTTATCCGGAAAAAAATGGGAAAATGCAGTATCAAAAGAAGCAGCTTGGGTCTAATGATTGCAAATTCAAATGACTGAAAGAAAAGAAAAGGTCAATTTATCATCATCGAAGAGTAGGAAAAAAATCTTAAAAAATGATTCAAAGAATCCAAAGAAAGTTTTACTAAGGAATTTATGATTGTTGATGTTTTTCATAAAGTGCAAAAATAAAGGTTCACAGCGTGCAGAAAAATGTTGAAATACTCCACATATTATCAGTAATATATTTTATCACCATTTTTCAAATGTGAAATACGAGTACGATCTCTTTACCCGCAATGCCATCAATCAGTAGAACTGCAACAAGACAAAGCAGACAGCCACACATAACAATCCACTGTTAATTTCATGGAAATAATAGAACAAGAAACGGATATTAAGGCTGCACCTTTCACTGATACTTCTGATAAATCTCCTGATGTATCATCCATGGATTTTTGCGTTTTTGAAATTTTACAAAGCGCAGTATCCAAGCTTCGACCTACAACCCTATGTTGACTTAGGAAAGCTGTTCAACAGGAATGAGCAAAACACCTCTTCCTTATACTACAAAATGTATTATTGTCAAGGAAGTTACAATGTAAAAAGATTGTTAAGAGTAAGAGTTATCAGTCTGAACATTTAAAAGACACAAGAATTATCTAAAATAGTCTGTGAAAACCGTCAAAATCACTAAAAAATGTGCGAACAAACTCGGATAAACGAAAATAAGAGTTTTATAAAACATTTCAAGTCAGTGGCTCCTACGTAGCCTTAATAATAATATGCCACTTGCTTGTTTTGTCATCCCGGCACGTGACTCATTTACGACCATTGATAAGTCCCAAGGATATGGAGCAGATAGTAGAGAGAAGAGCAGTCTGTCTGGTTTCACCAACGTTTTTCTATCCAGTTCAGATGTTATTCGATTAATTGAATAATGAACAAAATAAATATAAGTTTTGCTTGTACTCAGTCCAACAAGTCTTTAAAATTGTCTTCCTTCTGGTTTCACTTTCTCATCTCTTTTAGAGCTATTATAATTGTAAATGCAATAATATTGTATGTAAATGATGTTTAAGTGTTAGTATGATTTTATACAGAGGGTAAGCTTTAATTCTTTTAAAAATCATTTATTTTATAGGGGCTTTTGTATTACTCCCGTACTTTGCACTGGTATAACTAATAATTGTTTAGATTGTTAATAATTAATCATGGTATTTTTAGTTGAAGATTTGTGTCTTTGTTTATTTGGTTATTTTATTTCTATATACACTACTAGCCAAAAGTATTGTCAGATTAATAAAATGAGGAATATTTGGAGTTATTTGAATACACAGTGGTTTAGAATTAGTTGTGGAGAATCGTGGGACGTACAATCGTTGGCAATCTCATTTTGCAATGAAGATTTTGTCACGAGGACAGTTAGGGGACCGTCCAAAAAATTGATGAAGAAGACGAAGAGAAACGGGGTGATTTGGATTCTTCCCCTTCCATAGGAAACTTGATGATGTTCTGAAATGTTCATCAATCGTTTTCCTTCTATGCACATTGCTTACATCCATTTTCATAAAAATATCATGAATATTCGGGAAGATATAAAGGTTTCTTTAAAGCATCCCAAACTTTTCACATTTTTTTGCTTATAACGTGCAGAATTTTACGCCAAATTTTGCGAAACTTACAGAATACTCGACATTATGTTAGAGAAACATTGCATTGAAATTTGAAGTAAATACCTTGGATATTTGAGGCAATATTAGTATTTGTTGCAAGTACTTTTTAACTGCGAATGTGCGAAATATACCTTAAATTTTCTTTCATAGCGTCGAAGCCAGATATCTACGGCAGCTTATGTAGAAATTCCAGTTGAATATAATTTAAACTTAGAAGGTTGCAGACATTGCAACCAGCAGAATTTCTGTAATTTTCTAAAAGAAACAAATTATTGAGGGGTTATCCACAAATCAATATTTTTAAAACTTGAATCATTTTAGATAGATACTCAGATTACACAAAATTCAATATTTCTGTTTTAAGATTCATAATTTTCTTCTTTTCATCCGCCAATATACTTTTTAATCGATTTGTTCTCTTCAAATATTAACTAAATTGTGGACCATATTCGGTATATTTCGCTAATTTGTTTTATTAATTGAATTTAGCATCATTTCCTCTTTTACATTAAAACTGAAACAAAATTTTTTGAATTTATACTTTCAGTGCTTAACTCCAACTTGGTATTTGGCGTGTGAAATGCAGTTATACATAATAAGCCCTATATTTTTAATCCTGTTGATGAGGTACGTAGTCACTTGTTTTAAGAGAAATACTTGAAAGGCAAAATGTATATATGAATATTGAATGACTGCATCATAATGATTTTTTTACAACTCCTTTCCATTAAAATCTCTGTAAATTTATGTATTCTCGATTTGCAGATTATTTAATAATAGCCTCCAAAATCACCTTACAAAAAACGACGCTATATTCGAAAACTTTGATTGTGAGGTTTCAATAGATATCAATAGGTTCAATTAGGTATGTTTGGCGTAATGCAAACTTGTTACAGAAAAATTTCCAGTTTATTATTTTGAATCCATTTCGAATAAAGTTCTTAGCCCTTGAAGAAATGGACTAGAGTGGATT
Source organism: Araneus ventricosus (assembly GCA_013235015.1). NCBI lineage: Eukaryota > Metazoa > Arthropoda > Arachnida > Araneae > Araneidae > Araneus > Araneus ventricosus. The sequence continues at coordinate 27,839 of BGPR01010357.1, read as the reverse complement.
CCTTATTTGCTTTTTTTTCGATTACCTCTAAGTCTTTCTTTGTTTTCTGACTTTCTTTGTATGAAATTGATTTCCATTATTCTTTCTTTTTTTGTTTTGCTGCTGCAATTGCGCGCTACTTAAAGCTAGTTTAAATTTTATTTTCTAAATTTTATTCTCTTAAATTTTATTGTTTATAAATCAATTTTTTGTTCTTGTTTAAAGTTTAAGTTAAAATTTTATTTTTAAATGTATTCTAATTTTTCTAGTTGATTGTTTTTAAGAAGCTCTATCAAAATTTAAGATTTTTCTGAGTCCGAAAAAGAAACAACATTTTTTGGAATTGTCTAATTGTCTGCCTGTTTGATATTGAAGACGGTAACTGAAAAATATACAACGATCCAGAAATATTAAATTTAGAATGTGATCTTTACTTTAACACTCTCAAGGGCGGTGGTTTTATACGTATAAGCCACGTTTGTAAGATAATTTTTCTTATCCTTTAATGAATCTTAAGATGACTTTTTAGAAAAAAAAATCCGTCTTTAATATGAAGGACAACAGATGAATGCACAGATTCCATTTTTTTTCTTACGGATCTATCTACCTATTAACATCAATAATTAAAAATTTGTTTGTGCACCTGAAAGGCCTTAAAATGGAATCCATAAAACTAAAACCAGAATAATTTTCACTGCTTGAAATTTGCCCAATGAATAGCCATATTTGAAAATATTTTATAGTATATTGTTTAAGATACATACGAACATTTCGAGAATAAATAGAAAACCAGCTGGAGTGATCTCGCTTAAACCTTCTCGTATACTCCCTAACACATGTAGAAAAAAATAAGTGAAATGCACCAGGTGTCTCTAACACAGGTGGAGAAAAAATAAGCAAAACAGCATACCAAAGAGTTTCCCTTAACGCGCGCCAAGGCTAAAGGCAAGTATTGGCCAATACGCAATATGGCCTTGCGTAAGAGAGAGAAAATTGACTATGCAATTTGAATGCCCTTTTTCTTAACCGATTAAAACGTTCACATGTTCGGTTTATGTTCACACGATCGATGCGTTTGCGGCGCTAACGGTGATCCAAACCACTACGCAACAGTCTGCCCAGTGACAAAACCCTTTCATTTTACGAAGCCCAGTGGTGAAAAACTTTCGACGTGGTGTGAAAATATTGTCCAAGAGTTTTTAAGAAACAAACATTAAGACACGCTGAAATAAGAAGATTTTTAATTGGGGGATAACCTTCTGGAGTGTTGGCTTCAGTATCGTGGAAATCGAAAAAAATGTAAAATTTAAATTAAAAAGTAATTTTTTAAAAAGTGGTAAGAAAATGACATAACTTTTTTTCGCGATCTAAATACTCTAATAACAAAGTTTACCAGGACTGTCGAATCAGTCAGCCAACTGTAACACAAGTTGAACCACATTAATCTGCAAGCGACTTTGAAAATATCCTGAAAATAATGTTCTGAAATTTAAACGATACCTGATTTTGATTTGAATAAGTTTCATTGCACGGATCTTGTAAATTAAATGAAAGCACCAAATTAAAATACCTTAAAAAGAATGCACAAAAATTAAAGATCGCGAGCGTCGGCCTCCAGGCAGTTGCCTACTTCGCCTATTTGTTAATCCGTGGTAATTAATTTTTTGGAGAAATCCAAAGACCTTAGAGGCACTCAAAGGTTCTTGATCCGCCATGCGGTCGTATGATATGGATGACGACGAATTTGGCTGCAACAAGACTCCACCGATTTTTATCGTGAATCGAACAAAAGACGTGCATTTCAGATCTGCATAAGTCCTACACCATCCAAACTGAACTCTGTGATCCAAACCACAACGCAACAGACTGCCCAGTGACAAAACCCTCTCATTTCAATAAGCCCAGTGCTGAAAATCATGTGGTGTGTAAATATTGTTCAGAACAAAAGATCCCTGGCATGATTCATAAGTATTATGAAGATCCTTCAGGAACTAAGGCAAGATATCATCATGGATTAAGAAAGACTTTTCTCGCTTCTATTAGATTTTGGTATGCATGCCGGATGATAATGAAGACATCATTCAGTGCAGACAGCAATGTAATAGACAAACACATTTAAACATAAAAACACTGGACATAACAGTAACGACGACATTCTTCAAGTGAGTCAGAGTCAGCTCCGGTTTGGGCTGGTTTTTTGGGTGTAGGCGTTCGCACCAACGCCATCTATTGTAAATATCTTACAGCTTCCACCAGCAATTAAGACTTTCATTGCAGACCGTTTCAGTTTACTTTTTGTATTTATTATTAATTGTTGTTTAATTTTTTTCCTTTTATTTTACATTTCATCTTTACGCTGAGAAGGTTTTGTATAACCGTAACCTTATCTAGTCGGTTCCCTCCCGGTGGATTACTACTAATAATAATAACCAACCAAAACGAAAATTAGGCACGGATCTACAATTAATATTGGCAGACCTCATACCAGTTTTTATTTATCTCAGTTATAGAGTTTATGAGTTATCGTGCTCGCATGTATGTGATTATACACACCGACAGACAGTCAACCCTTTAACGGATTTGGTCCAAAATTTGATACGGATCTACACTCCTGATGATAAAACTGTGTACCAAATTTTATACATCTAGCTATTCAAGTTTTTGAGTTATAGTGTTCACATGAAAGCGGACAGACAGACAGGAAGACTTCCCGTAGACGGATTTCGTCCAAAATGTGATAGAAACCTACAAATTATGTGTAAAGATCACATACCAAATTTCATCCATCTGGCTCTAATAATTTTCGAGTTATCAGGTTCATAAACAGACAGACAGACATAATTCCAAAATTATGTTTTTCGAACTCAGGAGGTCTAAAACGCGCAGAATTATCAAAATCTTGCGAGTACGAATTCATGCAATACAATACTCTACTTAATCTTTCTATACTTCATATTACGAGGAACTCAAAAACCTGTTCTTGCGTTCTGTTAAAAGTATTTTACGTGGAAAATGTTTATGAAAAATTTTCGATTGATATAAATTTTTATCTTGCTTTTCTAAATTTCAGAACACAAGTATAGGGTGTCAGAGAAAGATTCTTGAGATTGTATCTCTGACGTATACAAGGTTTAGGAATTTTTAGCAACAATAGCTGTTATCCGCTAATTGACAAATATATTCACTCTAAATTCGCTTCAATCCATTTAAAATAAAAAAAAACTAAATTCCCATCATAGGACGGACTACATATTGCCAAGCTGATTAAGTCAAGCAGAGAACCATCTTGTTTTTCGGAGAAGCATCTTTATTATTCGAAACTTTAATAACAAAAGTAGGAAAATGTAGAATTAAAAAGTGCAATTTGCGGCAAAAGAATGAAAAAAATCCAACATTTTTTTTCTTTTTTACAGTACAAATTAAGTGTAGCTCTACTTGTGCCAGCAGAATATCCAGTTCTGTATGGACGAGTTTTCTGGTTTGTTTATTTGCACGTAAGTAGGACTTGCGAGTGTAACTTCGCTTCCAGTGATAATGTTAACTCAATGGGAATCTTCAATATTTCAACACTCATTTTCAGGACATTAATTAATGTTTAAAGTGGAGCTTTCTAATGCTATGCCTTAAGAAAACTTCGAAAGCATTAAATTTAATATTTCTATTGTTGTAGCGCTCAATGTTTACTTAAAATAAGAGCCTAATTTAGTGGAAAGGTTGCCTAAATTATTCTTTATCGCTCTTTTTATCGGCATCCAAGATTTGTTTGGCGGTTAAATTTGTAACCAAACGATTCGAATAATCACTGACGGTTAAATTCTAAACCAAACGATTTAGTTAATTACAATAGTTCCATTTAGAATTTTAATGCTTTAAGAGATTCTTTTAACCGATTTAAAAAGAAAGGATTGCACAAAGTCAAAGACCACGGAATTCAACGTTTTGTTTACTAAAGAAAGAAAACTGATTCGAACTTGGCGCTTGATACAGTTGACAAATAGATTTGGCGATTGCTTAAATAGGAAGGTTACAGGAAAACGGTCTATGAATCAAAAATAAACAAACCAGGAAACTCGTCCATTAGATTTCCCGCCAAGTGTTTTTTTAAAAATATTTTATGGTCTTTAAACTGCTGCATCTATGCGTAAATTGAAGGCATACTTGGTGAACTTCTGTGGACAAGCTTTCTCCTCAGCGGTCACCATTTGCGTTTCTTATTACAGCAGCCACATATTAGCACCATCTACATCATACTATTGGAACTAGAAAAAAAAAATGTTAGATTTCTTGATACCGGAAAGTGAATTTCATTTCACCTTCGCTTATTTTTGTTAATAAAGATGTTTCAAGGACACTCTGTATTATAAGTCAGTAGGTTTTTGATACTTGTACTAACTACTGTTGGAAATAATTTTTTTATTTTCAATCTTTATTTTGCATTTTAATAATTGCAATTATTATTTTAATTTCAGGAGAACAAAGATCGGATATGTTCTCATATTTCTCTGCATCTATGGATCATGCTTCATTAATTTTATATTTACAAAGCAGTATGAGTTAATAGATGGTCCTGCGAGACTTGCAGAATATTATTCCACTGACCTGAAAGATTTTCAAAGACGGTGAGTACCGTTTTGAACTATCCCTTCATAATTATCTCTAATTTGAGCTTCTTTAAAGTTATTACAGGAAAAATGATTTATTGAAATTATAAATTTGGTAATACTTTGAGAAAATTATTTCTTAAAATGTAGGTTTAAAAAAGATCGCCAAGAGCTAAACGAATATTTATCTAAAATAAAAATGAATGAAATTAAAAGAATAATTACTTATGGTCGAAGTCTTAAAATGAAAAATATAAGCATTAATTCAATAAAATTATTTCAGAACGTATTTGTAGGTAAACTCTTATGAGAAAATTGAGTTCTTATAATTATTTCTCCAATTTTCAACTGAAAATTTACTATGTGTGAAGTTTAAAATTAAAAATAATTATTTAGAATTGCAACATTATCGGTTTTGGACGAATCAAACATATTCGATTTTATACCGAGATGGAGATATTCAAAAATAATTTTCGCGTGATAAGCTGTGTTTTTAAATAAGAATAATTGTTATTCATAATTTTTAGAATTCTGCAGAATAATTTCATACACACTATCTTTAATATACTTGCCATAACGCATTATAATTTCCTTAACGCATTACGCTTTAGACAATTTATTCATTGAGTAAGTATTGTTGATGTTTTGATTATTTAGTAAAAATATTTTGGTATATGAAGTTATTATCGCCCGTCAACAGATGAATCTATTTTGATAAGTTAGGAGATGTCAGCACACAGTCGTATTTATTTACAAGTCTATATTTATCCACGACTTACTCATCGTTTCATACTTTTTTCCCTAACAGCAAGTTCCATAATCTGAATAAAGTCGGGAAAATACTTTATTAACTGATGTTAATATGTGATCATAAGAAATTGCAGCTTAAGAATCAATCATAATTTCACACAGATTCATGGCAAATCATGGTGTCAAGGGATATAACTGCAGTGGCTGAAATGTAGCTCACGCGTTATTTTACATTTTTTTTTTTGGAAATATATTTTTACTAGCAGTACGCGCACGGCGTTGCCAGTGGAATCAGGACTTCAACAAAATGAAACCAGTGGGAGTGGCCTCCCCTAAACTTTCTCGTATACTGCTCAAAAATTTGTCATTAACCCTCCCTTTGCGTGTATAAAAAAAATCGAACCTACTGTAATCCAGAATGCAACGAATATCAGAAGGTTTTGTAAATATTTAATTGTAAAATATTTAAGTGAAGAATCATATTAAAAGATATGCCTATATATTAAAACTTAGCAATATTTATTTTCCATCACACTCCAGCAAGATCCGCTATTATACGAGCGAGCGAAAACAAAACAGGAGATAAAACATATCTATCACAAACTCCGTCTCAAGGACAAAGATACGTAATCCTCCCGCTTGGTACCAGAGATTGCTAAGTACGCATGCGCATGGAGATCAGTTTTGAAACGAATGCTTAACAAGTATGCGATTATACAGACCGACAGACAGTCAACCCGTTGACGGATTTAACCCAAAATTTTATACGGACCTACATTCATGACAATAAAACTGTGTACCAAATTTTATCCATCTAGCTATTCAAGTGTTGAGTTATAGTTTCGCATGACTTCCCGTCATATTTCAATTATGAAAATCAATTCAAATTTCATAAGTCATTATCTTAAAGAGTTATTGTGTTCACAAGTTTGCGATTATACAGACCGACAGACAGTCAACTCTTTGAGGGATTTCGCCTAAAATTTTATACGGACCTACATTCATGATGATAAGACTGCGTTTCATATTTTATCCATCTAGCTATTCAAGTTTTTGAGTTATAGTGTTCACATGAAAGTGGACAGACAGACTTCGCGTAGATGGGGTTTATCCAAAATTTGACAGACACCTACAAATTATGTTTAAAGACCACATACCAAATTTCATCCCCGTAGCTCTAATAGTTTTCGAGTTATCGTGTTCACACACAGACATAATTCCAAAATTGTGTTTTTCGGACTCGGGGAGGTCTAAAACGTGGAGATTCGTCAAAATCTCGAGTTCGAATTTTTTGACGATTACAATACTTTCTCTTTGTATACTTCGTATACGAGAAAGAAAAAGGAAAGAAAGAAAGAAACGTCCACAATGACACCAAAAAGTTTTGAAAACAAAATCAAAACAAAAGATACACATTATAGATTTTCCTGCTTATTTTTCTTCGCGGTAATGGCATATCATTGTCATAATTTTACTTTGAATACTTCGTTTATTTTCAACGAAATGAACTTCATTTTTCTTAAAAAAACATACTTTCACATCTTTATTGTAATCATGCTTTTGAGGTACAATGTTTATTTTTAATCAAAAATAAAAATATATAAAATTTGCTTTATTTCAGCATTGGCATTTCATAATTTCACTATTTCAAGTCAGAACGTTCTGGTATTGCTTGCTTTACGACTGCGTCCAGCGAAGGAAGGGAATAAATCAAGACTGTTTTTTTCCCGCTAAATGGCAAGGGCGAAACGGCGCGCTTCTTCACTATCGGCATTCCAGAAAAATTCTCTGGTCCCATCAAGAAATAAATAAATTTAAAATCGGGGAAATAAAATATTTTAACCGTTCTTGTTTTAAATTAGAGAAAAATAATTGATTTACTACCAGAAAAATTTTGAAAATGATATCTTTAGTAGAACATCGGATGAAAGAGTTTTAAGAATTCCGAAAAATTTTAATTTGAAAAGTGACTATTTTTTTAAAAAATCCCAAAATTCAGTAAATCACGTTAAAAATTCGAAACTAATTTCATTAGAACGGAAATCGTGTGCTCTTCTCGATGGTGTGTCTATTGTTTTCGTACAATTATTCAAAACCATTCCACTTAGAAATTAGTGCGAAAAATCAACCAAAACAACACAAAACATTAAATAAGAAATTTTCTAGATTAAATTTTAGAATTCCGGCTTCGACGTGTATTGAGTCACCATTAAGTCTACCTGTGTGCCAAATTTCAAGGTTGCAATAAATTCGTCTGGACATCGCACGCAGGCACGCACACAAGCATCGCCTTTTATAAGTATAGATAACATTTATTTATTAATATATTTAATTTTAATTATCATGTAATTTTAGTGGCAAAAATGTAAAAGATATTTAATTTCATTCATCGCGTGACTCTATTGAAAACAGTGTAAGAGACTGATGGTATTTTTGTTTTTACTTCGATGATGATAATTTCCATTGTAGCTGGATTGTCGCAAGTCTTAAAAATAAACGCTTTTTGAAATTTACATTTAGCAATTCTTATTTAAAATGCTAAACGAACTTTTTGTTGCTTCTAACACGATTAAAATAATACATATGCAACATAACAAAGAATAATTTTCGATCTTTTTTTAGATTTTGGAAGTATTTCGATATATTATATACGAAGCCCTATTCAAGATTAGGCACCTTCTTAATTGGAATAGCTCTTGGATACTATTTGTTTCAAAAGAAGGCAACCACGATTAAAAAGAAAAATCAGGTAAAAAACAAATGTCTTTTTGAATTTATTTTATTCAAATTTGCATATTGTTTTATTTGATTTGATTTACTCCATATTTGTAAAGATAGAATTTTGATAACAATTTTACTCCTAATTCCTATTGTACCAGAGTTTTGAATTTTTGCAGAGCTACGAATTATCAAAAGCAGTAAATGCTTTTTACTTTCTCGTATACGAAGGATACAAAGAGAAAGTACTGTAGTCGTCAAAAAATTCGAACTCGAAATTTTGACGAATCTCCACGTTTTAGACCTCCCTGATTCCGAAAAACAAAATTTTGGAACTATGTCTGTCTGTGAACACGATAACGCGAAAACTATTAGATATACAGGGATGAAATTTGGTATGTGATCATTAGATCTTTACACATAATTTGTAGGTTTCTACCAAATTTTGGACAAAATCCGTCTACGGGAAGTCTGTCCGTCCACGTTCGTGTGAACACTATAACTCAAAAACTTGAATAGCTAGATGGATAAAATTTGGTACACAGTTTTATCATCGTGAATGAAGGCCCGTATCAAATTTTGGACCAAATCCGTCAAAGGCTTGATTATCTGTCGGTCTGTATAATCGCATATTTTTAATCTCAATAACTTCTTAACAAAATTTCTTAAATAAATGAAATTTGGTATGTGGCCCTCTTACTTTAATTGCAGATTTGTGTCCAATCTGTGTGTCAACTGGTAAAAAAAAATTTCAAATTGCATAATTATTTTTTCTAATCCGATTCTCCATGCCCATACGTACTGGTAGAAATCTCTGTGCACGCGGAAGCTATTGAGCAAATTACGTCACTTTGTCCTTCAGCCGTCAAGAGTGGAACCTAGCAGTGTTTAATCGGTACGCATCTCTTTGAAATTGATTCTTTACCTAAATATTTTACAATAAGTATAATCTGCAGTTAAAAACCTTCCGATAGTCATGGGATTATGGATTACAGTAGGTTCGAATTTTTTTATCCACGCTGTGGGAGGGGGAACATATTTTAGGGGAGACCACTCCCACTGTTTTTTTTTTTTTGGGGGGGGGGGTTTACAAAGAGCACCGTTTGTACTAAATTCTAGTGAAATTTTGAACAGAAAAGAAAAAAAATCGTGCATAAAACGGTATTTTGACGAAAATGTCTCTGTTTTCAGAATTGAATTTCGACAGAGTTTTTAGTTAAACTAAAACAAATCTCAAATGAACTACTGAATTTTGCTTCAGTAATAAATAAAATGTACAAAAATTAGTTTTAATTAATCTGCAGCTCCACCTATTGACAAAACATGAGCTGTTTTTTTTTTTCGGTTTTCACAGAGCGCACTATATTCCAATGAAATTTTGTTTCGTTTAGAGCCATAAAACTGGCTGTAGGGGATCTGAATAGGCGAAGTTTAATTACACTCACCCTGTACTTAAAGTTAGGGTCTTAAGGTATTCTTTAGAAGAAAGTTTTTGTAATAAAACTGACTTAATGTTTCAAAATATTTTAATGTGAACTATTTACAAACAACTGAACACGAGACTATTTATTCGAAACCCAAACAATTCAAGTCCATTCGGGACAGTTTCAAGTCGGGACAAAGAGTCAAACATTGAAAATGTCCTTGATAATGTGGAACGTCTGGTAGCTTAAAAACCCATAATAATGAAATGATTTTTTTTCGAAAATTCTTCTTATGGAGTTCTCAGTACATGCCTCAGGTTGAAGCAGGATTGTATTCCTAAATCACAGAGCTTCAAGAATTAAACTTTGATAATTTATTCCTAATACTCAATTATTGTATACTTTATTCCTTATTTTTCTCTTAAGAATATAGAGCGTTTCTAAGCTACTTCGAGCGGGATGTAATCTTTCCATTTTGAGTGTTTTGCATCTTTGAATATTTTTGGTAAAAAAAAAAAACTTTAAATGATAAAATATGCCAAGTAACTTCGAAAGATTCAAAGCATATATGCTGAAAATTCCGTCATTTGGCGAACAAATGAAGACAAAAAAATGCATATTAATTAGACTTAATTTGTATGCACGGTTGCCATAATTTAAGTTCCCTACTGATAAGACCTTAGATGCGATTGCAGTGCTCCAAACGAAGCAAACTTTAACTAGAATGCAATTTACAAAAAGGGAAAAAGGTAAAGAAAAAGTTAAAATTTTCACCAATAGGTGGCGCGGCCTAATATCTGAGGTGGTTTTTCAGATTGAATTTTATAGTTCATTTGTTTTTCAGTTTATCTAAAAATGCTGCCGAAATACAGTTATGAACGTAAATTCGTTTTTCATTCAAAATATCGTTCCTATGCAAGACGTCAAACTACTTTTTTCTTGTTTTCATAAAGCGCATCTCTTCTACTACATTCTAGTAAGATTTTGTTTCGTTCGGATTCATAGAACGGACTATAAAGCCTTCGGAATAGGCGAACTTTATTTATAACAATCCTGTTTTATAAGTCTTCGAAAAAGTTAAACGATATTTTTAACTTTAAAACTAAAACACAAGTTTTCATTTGCATTAAAAAAGACATAATTTCCAGGGAAACAATGTACAGTGAAAACTCGCATAACGAGCAAAATAAAATGTAAAAAAATGACTCGAAAAAATTATTTATTCCAGGAAAAGAAATACAATAAAGTACTGTTTATATCTTTCTCATTTATACGTCGTTTTGATTTACACGTCGTTTCATCACAGTTATGATTCATTCTCAACCATTGCAATGATAAACTACTTCGTTTATACAATGCAAAGCTCCGATTTTAAGTCGTTTTCTTACTTTTTAAGTTCTCAGAATTTCTGCCTTGGTCATTATTTCTCGGTTCTTATCAAGGCAGAAACTTTTTCTAGAAACCAAGGGGGATAACATGAAGATGCTACCGTCTTTTAAAGATAGAAAGATTCCAATGGAAAACTACGAATTATTTTGTTTCTCAAAACACTATTGAAAAGGCTTTCAGTGAACTTAATTCAATTCATACTACTATGCTAAATACTCACAGACAATCAGCACGTCAGATAAATATTTTTAAAATTAAATGCCTACTTTCATGCACATAAATCGCATAAAATCAGAAATTAATAATTGCTACTCAAGAGATTAAATAAATAAATAATAAATCATTTTTCTCGCTTTCATGATAAATATTTAATTTTAGAATTGCATTATTGTTTTCGATACTATGCCGTAATATACTAGTACTGTCTATAAAAAATTGAAATTATTATTTTTAAATGAATTCGCATACGAAGCATAAAACTTGTAATAAACAAAGTAGTTTATTAAAATTTCGATTATGCGTCTTTTCATTTCTCCGTCGTTGACGACAGTTGTTTGAAACTCGCATCAGAGTTATTTCACTGCATTTGCAGTTATTGACAATCGCAATTGGTGATTTAGCAAATTTAACAGTAACGAATTTTAAATTTCACAGGTAATGCTTTCTTTGGGATGGATTATGGCTGCTATATTCATGTGGATTTCATTGTTTGCTCTTTATGGGAGAGAAGAGTCTGTCTTGGAAACTGCTGTCTACAATGGACTGAAACATCTGTTATTTTCTATCAGTGTGGCATGGATTATTTTCGTGTGTGTAACAGGGCAAGGAGGTTGGTATCATGCATTGTTCTGAATTGTCTTTGTAAATTTGACAAGGCTTTTTATTTCAACTAATATTGGTCTATAAATTATTTCATATTCAGGATGGAGAAATCTTTTCAGTTATGCTCCAGCATTTCAATACGCAGTTTCTACGTTATTTTTGACAGTGCAGTGTAGGTGTTTTTTTTTACAATAACACTCAAATTAATTCTCATACAAAACGTTTAGTTACATACCATAACTTTATTGAAATTTTGCTTGAATGATGCATTTTTTTTTTCTTTTTGAGACATAATGGCCAAATAAAGGTGGGAAATACGACAATTTAAAAAAAAAATGCCGAAAATCGAAGAATAGTCTATATGGGCATAGTACTATTTTTCTTTCATGCCGTGTTTTATGTACATTTATCTAACTTCACTTTTTTCACCTTTTTGAAGATGGAATTTTTCAATGGAATCTAAAATTTTGAAATTTTGTACATTTATGTCTGCTCGGATAAAATAATATATTTTAATATTTTCAGAACTTAGGGGCCGTTCAAATATTATGTAAGCACCCAAGGGGGGGAGGGGGTTTGTGATTTGCTTATTTTTGCTGACAAGGGGGGAGGGGGAGTATGAGTGATGCTTACGTAAGACATTGAAATCACTTTATTTCCGAAAATCTCTTGTAACTTGCACAAATAATTTAATTTAAAAAAATTAAATTTGAAAAAAAAGTTAAATTTGGCAAAAGAAAAATAAACTTGATTTTTGTAAGCTTAAACTTGAAATTGTAAGGAAATTAAACTTACATTTTTTTTTATTTTATTTTAAGCCTAGTTAGAGTTTTTATTTGAATTAAGTCCTAAAATTTTTTAAATTAGATTATTATTGTTATACGTTTTGTAAGAACAGGGGGATTGCAGTTGCCCTAAGTATAAGGGTTTGCGATTTGCTTATTTTGCTGACAAGGGAGGGGGGGGTCAAAAAATACCAAAAACATGCTTACGTAATATTTGAACGGCCCCTTAATTATCATACAGTTTATTAATTAAATGTATTTTTTGCGTACTATGGCACACTAATAAAAGATTTTTTTTAGAAAAACTGATTTTATTAAACCTAAACTTTGATTCAACTGACTTAATTATCATATAATCGATTAAATAAGTGTATTTCGATTGTATACTTTTGCCGCCACTTGGTGGTCAAATTGAGAAAAAATTATTTAATCATTCCATAATTTTTATAATAAAGATTTATAAATTAAACACTAAAAGTAAAAAGTATCTGTGAAAAACGTATCTACTTTTAAGCACACTAATAAAACTATGTTTAAAAATAATTTTATTACACTTAACTTTTTATTAAACCGACTTAATTATAAGAGAATCGATTAAATAAATGCATTTGAGTGCATACTATTACCAGCACCTTTTGGTAAATTTGAAAAAAAAAAATGTATTTCATTATTCCAAAAATTTTTTAATTAAGATTTAAAGATTAAAGACAAAAAGTAAAAAGTATCTGGAAAACATTTCTACTTTTAAGCACACAAATAAAAGCGTGTTTTAAAAAGCTGATTTTGTTTAAATTTATTTTCTCAATAAATGCTTTCACCTAAAAAAAGAAACATCCTTAAAAGTTAAAAAAAATTAATTAATAGGAATATTTGTGCAGTTTTTAGTCTCTCACAACATGGTTAAAAAAAACTACATAAGTTAACTCAAATTTCTCATGATTTCAATCAAAGAGTTTAACAAAACGAAAAAATAAGTTAACAAAACTGTATAACAATGCGAAGTTGAAAAATTACAAAATACTAGCTGATATACCCAGCGTTTCTCGGGATAAAAATATTTTAATTTTGTCTAAGCATTTATAACACTTTCAATGCAATAAAACAGTTTTTCGCAACAGCGTCTTTCCTTAATTTTTTCTTGACCTCCCTCTTGCTGTCCGACCCCCTCGGCCAGCAGTTAAATCCCTCTCTTCTTTTTGTCTTCGCAGTGTGAACTACGTGGCACGAATCAAGCAGTCCTTGGTACTCCATTTTCCCTTACCAATCATTGGTATGGCGACAACAGAAGATCATTCTTATCTTGGCTTTTATTGCCATTATCCAGACTGCAATTCTCTTCTCTTTAGTGTTTGTATGACTGACCAGAAAACACCACTAGTTTCCTTTCTTTTTCTCCCTAGGCCCTCTCCCTCCGCTAGGAATCGGACTCGATAATCTTAACAGATTTCACACACTCATTACGATCATGTAAAAATTTGTGAAATTAAATGAAACATCATATAGAGACAGTAATTGACTTCATTCGATTGAGGAGCAAACATACCGAAACAAGTGCATGGCTACGAAAAAAAAGCGGAAATAAACATTCTGCTTTATAATATTCAAAGAAAACAATGTGTTTTTATAACTTCAAAATTGGAAAAACACGGGAATGATAGATTTGATAAAACAATAAATCGGTTTGAATTTATTTACACTAATAAGAAAGCATTGTTGCAAATTTGTTTAAAATCATTTTGAATTGTTTGTTGGTTTTTATGAAAAAAGAACGCATTACATTTAAATTAGGCTCATTAAAAAGATAATTTTCTGCTCTTTAAGATGGTATATAAATCATCTTTGCACAATATATATTTCAGAAGTTTTTAGCGAAGCACTGAGGAAAAACGCCGAAAATTGGCACAATTTTCGTGATTAAATTAAATATCTTAGAAAGTAATTAGTTTTGAAAGTTGAAAAATTACAATTTATCTATAACGGGTTCCAAGAATGGTATGCGAAAATTTCATGTTGAAACTGTTCATCATTTAGGAGGAATTCTTGAGACAAATAGACCAGTAAAATATATTTTTTAACGTAGGAATACGTTCCTCCCATTGGGGTCTCAGGAAGGAATTTGATTCACATGCCAAAACGCCGCTAAACTTGGTATGGGAGATCCTCTATATCTCGGTAACTACATACGTTGAAAACATAACTAATGTCTTATTTTAGAGATAGAGGCCAACAACAGAAGTTACAAAAAAATGAAAATCGGAATTGTAGTTCAGCGGCTATTGAGTCGCAAAGTTGGGCAAAAATACGTATGAACTGGTGACGTGGTCCTCTATATGTCGGTAACTATATACGTTAAAAACATAACTAATGTCTTATTTTAGAGATAAAGGGTAACAACAGAAGTTACAAAAAAATTTGCAATCGGTAAAGCGTCACGCGAGTAAAGTAGTCCTACGCCTTTAACATCAGCTGCTGTTTGAAAGACAGCCTCCCTTCATTTTTTCCCTAGGTCCTCTTCCGTCGATAGGAAACGGACTAAGTAATCTTGAACGACTTAACACATTCATAAGGACCATTTAAAAGTCTTTGAAAATTAAACAAAACATCTCATAAAGGGAGTGATTAAGTAACATCAGTGTATTACTGAGCAACTATATTAAAAGAGGTAAATGCTGCAACAAAAAACCGGAAGCAAAATGTCTGTCTTGGAGTTAAAAATGTCCAAAGAAAACAATATCTTCTCTGGCAAGTGCACATGAATGATGGATTTGAAGAACCGGTAAATTTGCTTGAATTTAGTTTTATAAGGATAGAAAGTAATATTGGAAATTGCGTTAAAAATGAATTTTGAAACGTTAACTACATTTAGAGAAATATCTTTACCGCAATGGAATTAATGTCATTAAAAGGATAATTATTTGCTCTTTAAGATGGTATAAAAATAATAATTTTTGTGTAATAAATATTTCAGTAATTATTGGAGAAAAACGTCTAAAAATTAGGCTTAAAAACGGCTAATTTTCGTAATTTAATTAAATATTTGAAGAAAGTTAAAAATAGCACAATTGATCTAGAAATGTGCCACGAAATGTCATGGGCAATTTTCATGACGCTACCTTTCACCGTTTAGGAGAAGTTCTTATGACTGACAGATACATGTATTTCTGCTTTAAAGATAAATTTATTTTTTTATTAGTTTTCCTTAAGAGTATAAATGATTTTGTGAATTTTGATTAATTTTTCTTCTTTACTAATATTTTTATGAAGGTATTTTTGCCGGAAGGCTAATAAATTGTAAATCAAACTTAGCGGTATGATGTTTGTTTTTCCTTTCTGAAAATTCTTTTGTTGTTTACTTATCTTGTGGTTTGGGAAATTTAGGGCTATGAAGAGGCTTTGGTTAAGACTTAGGTCAAGCCTCTTACAGAAAAATTTCCCACTTTATTTGAATCCATTTCGAGTTTAGTCTATGGCTCTTGAAAAAGTTGACGAGAATGGGTTCCTTGACTGTTCAATTCGATTCTATCAGAGTTTATTTCGTGGTTTTTACTTTCTTTGAATTATCATTGACTTCCTTTGTTTGTTGTATGCAGCGGTATATTCCGCGCTACTTAAACATCATTTAAATTTTGCAATGTATGTTTAAATTTGTTTTTAAATTTGATTTATTTACTAACTTAACTTATTTCATTACCTTTATGCAATGATTTTGTAAGATATTTTGAGCCATTTCCATTTATAATTTAAAAAATTGTAGAATTTAAATAAGCATCTACTGTTTTCATAGTTGTTACGAAAACCTGATTAACTTGAAGACGTTTCATTTCTCAAGAAATCATAAATCATGCACAAATGTATTGCTTTTGCAGGCTTCTTCAACAGGTTCCTTTCCAGCAAAATATTCATTGTGATTTCTCGTCTGTCATACACGATATACCTTACTCACATGGTCATCTTGGAGGGATATTTTCTTGCAAAGAAGGATCTAATAGATCATTCCATGGGGGTATATGGCGGCGTTCTGACAATGGTTTGTATCATCTTCTTCCTTCGCAAATTATTTTTAATAGAGGGTGGGGCAGAATAATAAAAAAAAATGTTCATTTTTAAAAAAGAAAAAAATTCATTCATGGATAAACATTCGGGATTAAATAGCATTTAATGATTTCATGAACAGAAAATCGCATCTTTCAAATGATGTTCGTTTTCGTTTATGTAATGACGTTTCGCAGGACGTTTTTTAGCAGCTTCGTTTGGTTTTGTTTAGTTGCATTTGCGTTTCGATTTAAACCAACACGAGGGCTATTTTGGGATGGACCTTGTCATTTTGAGTTGCGGTCAGATGACGAGTTCGACACCTGAGCTGGCACCCTCTCAAAATTTCCGCACCACAGCAGCTGAAGTACGTTTGACCCCCTACGTATGATTTAGCGTGCAATGCATGACGGATCTTCAGTGGGATCGGGTTCCGAACCTGGAACCCTCCGGCTCCGAGGCAGCAGAGTGGCTTGGATTTCCCAACGTTGCTACTGTAACACTTTCCACATTTTCTGGGCACGAGGAGACCTAGTGATAAGGTCCCGGCTTCAGAGCCAGAGAGCTCCAGGATCCAATCTGTATTTCACTGAAGCTCCTCCGTGTTTTTTGGCCTTCGAAAATCCTCCCGCTGGTGTTGTACGGAAGTTTGGAAATGGAGGTGCCAGCTCATGTGTCGTCCTCGTCATCTGACCGCGGTTCAAAAGTACGAGGTCGTCCCAAAAAATCCAATGAGTTGCTTCAAAATGGGACATTAGAATAACTAAACATTTTCCTGAGTACATAACTTACGTGGATTGCCAGATGGTGTTGTTTGCATTTACGATTCTTTTACAACGAAAATTAACCCTACATAAGATTGTTTTATGGAACAAAACTGAGTCATTTCGGTGAATTTTGAATCTGCGACGGAAATTTACTATTCCTCTCAAAACAATTTTTAAGCCCTTCGCTTACATCAACGTATTTGACACGTGCTTCAAATTACAGAATTTTTGCTATTTAAATCCGACAAAAGTCAACGTATCAATTAATTTTAAATGCAAAAATCACTTGGACATTTTTAAATGTCTCAAGTATCGCTTACCATCTAAAATAGATTGAAATAACAAAAAATATCCCAAATGGCTAGGGATATTTTCATCTAATTAGGACGTTAGATAAATTTGTAGGTTAAGCGATTAACAAAAACACACTATTGTAACATTTGTATCTGCATGCCGTCTGATGAAATGCTAATGCTAATAAATATATAATATGCACCGTGCGGTGAAAACTGTTTACAAAACTCACCATAAATCAGTTCAGCGTTAGCTTATGCTGAAATTCCTCCAGAAATCTCGGCTGCTGCTATTATGATTTTAGTATCTGCTTGGGTAAGATATGTTATTCACATCAAAGAACTGAGTGAAGCGCTTAATAAGGCGGATTCGACCCTTTGTTCAAATTAGTGGAGCTTCAAAATACTTAGTAGGAAGATAATTTTAGGGATAATTCGAGTCAGAATTTGGCTTTGTTAAAGGGCACGCATAATCTCTTCTCAGTACTTGGCGAAATAACTATTTTTGCCTAAAAATCTGAAATCTCTGAGGTGTTTGTGGCCTTTTGTTGTAATTTCAACTATTTTTGCGTAAAAAATGAAATAAAACATTGATGTAGATAAAATCAATACCAGGATATTTGTTGGGTTAGTTTTTTCAAGAAGTCTGAAATCTCTGAGGTGTTTGTGGCTTTTTGTTGCAATTTTAACTATTTTTGCGTAAAAAATGAAATAAAACATTGATGTAGATAAAATCAATACCAGGATATTTGTTGGGTTAGTTTTTTCAAGAAGTCTGAAACCTGTGAGGCGTTTGTGGTCTTTAAATCCAAAGTGTGTGGACTTGGAGAGGCAATATGAAATCATTTGAAAAGTGTGATTCTTATCTTTATTAGATCGACAGAAATATAGAAATATGCGGAATATATATATATTCCGGATAGCACACAGCTACCTGCTATAAGATTTTGCGCAATCTGTCCAACATTTAATGAAATATCCACGTCTTTTCTTCTGCAAAATGCTTTCCGAGATCATACTTTTGAGGTGCATTCGACATGTTTCAAGTGAGAATGAATTGAATTATTTGTACTTCTTTCCGTATCTAAAGCTGTCCCAAGCGCGTACGGTGATCGCATTCATTCCCCTTTTATAGGCCTATCTCGTTAATTTGCCCGCCTAAATATAATATTTCATTGATATACGTTTTAGACAAAATAAAAAGACAAGCTTTAGTCTGGATTATATATATATTCTAAATAAGTTTACATATTTGCAAATACTGGATTAAATACATTCATTAAAACAAAGAATAAAAAGCAACGGTTCATCTGCATTAGTTTATAGCAAACCAAACAAAAACTCGCTCTCTATTATTTAGCAACGGATTCGGAAGCCCTCCGCTCTTTTGCGCGCCGGACGGAGGTATTTTCATCAAAATAGGGGGAAAGTGAAGAATGGAAGGGTGATGTTTACATTTTACTGAGCGTGATCTAATAAAGAACTCCGGAAATGCGCTCATATGACTCACTGACTGACACAACTTTCCGGTGTAAAATCGTCCAAAAGTGGTAGTCTCGGAATCTGTTGCTGAACAATAGTCGGCGGTCAAAACAACTCTCTTTTTGTTCCGTCCCGTTCACCGCTCCCTCTTCTCGGAAACCACGTGACGTATCCCTTCTTGGTAACCCTGCGACCTTGGTCAATGAGGGGAGAAAGGAGAAACATTACAAGAGTCAATGCAATAAAAGCTGATCTCAATTTGAATTATGCATTTAATTTATTAGTTCATGGGTATTCAGGATATTCAACTTTCATAAAATTGAATATTGCTCGAAAACCACTCATCATTTTGTTTCTCTTAGAGAAGAACAGAAATTTAGCTGGCTGCAATGCTTACAACGTTCTAAATTTTAATGGTATTCAAATGGAATTTTTATATGAGCTGCCGTAGAAATGTGGCTTCGACGTTAAGAAAGAAAAACTAGAATATGTTTCGTGCATGTTCAGTTAAAAAGTATTTAATACAAATACTCATCTTTCCTTGACTCTTCAACGTGTTTGCTTCAAATTTTAAATATAATGCTTCTCTAATATATTGTGGAGTAGTCTGTAAGTTTCGTAAAATTTGGCTGAAAGCTCTGCATTTTATACGCAAAAAACATGCGAAGAATTTGGGATTTTTTTAAAGACACTTTTATATTTTCCCAATATTTATGCAATTTATACGAAAATGCACGTAAGCAATGTGCATAAAAAGTAAAACAATTAAAGAAAGTTTAAAAACCTCATCTTACTGTGAAATAGGGTGAGCCTAAATAATTTTCGTCTTCATCAATTTGTGGAAGGTCCCCTAAATGTCCTCGCGACAAAATCTTCGCTGTAAAATGTGAGTTCCTACGATTCTCAACAATTGATTGTGATCCATTGCATTCAACTTAATTCCAAATGTTTCGCATTTTACCAATTTTGCAATATTCTTGGCCCGTAGTGTACCTAAAGTAATCTGAAATGAATTTGAACGGAAACAAAAATATTTTTTCTTTTCTGCAATTTTTTACACTAAATATCTGTACGTATTAAAATGAAATTCAAGTGCCTTGGAAACGGAAGTTATTCTGCATTTGACCAAAAGTTTTAAGCCTAAATCTTGCAGTTCAAAGGTCGAGTGAATTGAAAGTAAGATGCACTGAAAATTATGTAAGAAAGAGGCAAAAAATAAATAAAAATACTAATAAAGGGATTTTTTTTATTTGCGGAAGAGTTGAAAATACAAAAATAATAGCAGACAGCGATAAAAAGTAAGAATCCGGTGGATGACTTCATCAGATGCCATTTATCCATGCAGATTCAAAACTAGAATAGGTTTTCTGTAGAGAAAAAGACTTTAAGGTCTGAATTTAATATTAATTTCCCCTAAGGCCTGAACCCATTCCGGAATATATTGGAAAGAAAAACATTTATCCACAACGAAGTAATTAGGCGCTATCGAAAATGTTGCTTCTGCTTGATTTTAAAGCTCTGATATTGACAGTTAAACGCTGCTTAAAATCAATCAACATTCATTTCTGATAATAAAGAAGTATTTTATTCTCTCATGTAATTTATAATTGTATTGAAATAAAGATTCGTCATTTCTTTATTTTAGATACTTTTCAACCTTAAGATGATATTTTGGATACTCTCAGCTTCTTTTGTAGTCTCACTGGTCTTCGAGGCTCCTATATTGAGAATTTCTGCTTTGTTCTTCAGAGAAACTAAACAAGAAATTAAAACTAGTAAACAAGAATAGAGAAAGTATGGGCTCAGTTATTGAAATTATTTTTAATCTCTACTAATTTTTACTCTACTTTTTGTATCCCTACTTATAATAAAAGTGAATGTTTGTCTATGTGTGTATCTATGTGTCTGTTAGAGCTCTACCGTTGCACCTAGAGTTACCAAGTTTGGTACAGTTACACTTTGAGGGCGGAAATGCGCACTTTGGAAATAGTTTTTTTTTTTTTTGAAATCTTACTAAGAATTTTTATTATTTAAAAATGAAGCAAAATTTGGGTGTTTCTTAGTGATAGTTTCCTGAAAAACTATCACAGAAAAATAATTTTTACGCCTTCTTAAAATTAAAAAAAAAATCTTTTTAATGATATCAATATAACTGTCGCCTCTTCTCCCCCTTATTTTAATAAATTTTAAAAATATATAAATTTATGCATAACATTACTTATGATTGTGGCAATGAAATTCAATGACAGGCGTCATTTAGCCATATGCGTCAAAGATTTCGATATTTAGTTTTATATTTTTATGACATGCTCAGATATATCATGTCCACCATTGTCATAAATAACTAAACATCAATTTAACTAATGCATTAGGGAAAAGTTCTAAAGTTAAAAATGTTTCATTTTTAACACATGTTTTTTTAGAAATGCTTAACGCGTTTTCGTTATATATATATATACCTACAGTTTCGTTTCTCTACAATACTCCACGCTTTTATGCAGGAATGGCGCTAGAGTTTGCTCGACAGGGGGTACGACCCACATAGTATGTACTGTACACTTGCAGCAAGTTTGATTTTTCTTGATATTAGCTTGTCATGGCAAACTTGATGTTGCAACTTTTAAACGAACTTCCTGCAAAGTAACAAAGCATAATCGACCAACCCACTTGCAAAGCAAGTTTGCTTTGAAGATGTCATGACGAACTTCACACCACGATTGCAAAACAAGTTTGCTGCAAAGATGATAGCACACTCAGAGATCTTCGTCTCTGTATTAAAAAAAAAATCCGATTTTTAATAGCATCTCCTAGACCGTCCTTCTTTTTATTAATTCAATAAATCAATGATAATTTGTGAAAAAACTAACTTTTTTATAAAATAAATTTTTGAAACATCTTCCATCTTTTTGCTAAATATAGAACTCGCACGTTAAAGAACACTATATCGCATTTTTCTTAATGTTGAAATTTTAACTTTCATAAACAAAATTAAACCTAAAAAACAGTCAATGTTTGTTGAAAAATAATAACTTACATTTTGTCCCATTTTAAAAGTAATTGCTTTTGAACTCTAATTTCATAATTTATTCTACTAGCAAAACGTAGTTATTAGCAAAAATCGCTCTCTCTTTGAATTCAAATCATATTATCACCACAAAATTTTGAAAAATTAATGAAATCAAGAAAATAGTTTAAAATAAATCGTATGCACGATCTATCAGAGCAATCTATCTTCTCCTCTCCGAGTCTAGCTGGCTGAGTGGTTAGGACGACAGGTTTAGGAAGCGAGATGTCGGGGGCTCGAATCCCAGGTTGCTTTCGTACCCTGTTTTTACAATGAGCTTGACGTGGCAAGCTTGTGACAAGTTTGACGCGTGATGACTACCTCGTTTGCGTTCACTTGTTTCAAGTTTGCACTTTTCCCATGTCAACCTTGTCGCAGATTTGCAGAACAAGATTGCTGCAAACTAGAATTGCTATCTGGGGAGTATAATGAAATTGGCCTCAAATTTTCGTCAGAATATTATTTATAAACTGCAGTTGAATATCCCGTAAAAAAATTTCCTGGCTGGGGGGATGGCGCCACCCCTGCTTTTATGACCTCCAGTTTTGTTTCTCTACAATACTCTCAGCAGGGACGCCTTAACTGTAACCATGATGCTATCGCAGAACAAACGAACTGTAAGAATTAATCTAATCATCATTGGAAATGAAGGACTAAATTCTTATTATCTGGAGACTGGAGATCGTGATTCAGATTTACACCAATACCTTGCACACGTGCTCTTATTCTAACCGAAAGAGGGGGGAGTAACACATTTCTTACCAGTTCAGGCATTAAGAAAAGGGAATACTGAAAATAACAGCAAACACAAATATATGCTTTTAAACCTTACAAACATTATCATATGCAAAAATTAAAAGAATTTTACAGAGCTTCTACGTTTTGATGTTTCTTTATTACCTCTACTATGATACTTGGAAGAATGCATTTATTACCGTAAACGTGTAAGAAAGGTGTACTGTAAGATACTACTTCGCAAGACTGATCAGGGGATTGTCTGAATGTTTGAACAGCTTTTCATTTTAGAAATGCGTATTAATCTTCCATAGCTGCTGCGAAAATTGCAAGACATTAAAAACAATTCTAAGATGATGATGATATTCAGTATCAGACCAAAAATTGTGCAGACGCATAAAATCTGAAAAGAGGTGACGCCAGATACTGCAGGAAAAGATCTCTCCTCAGTTTTAAAAGATAAGTAACATTCCCATAAGGAGTTTTGCTTTTATTATAATTTAAAACATCCTAATTTCGACTTCATAGCAAAGCGCTTCGGATTTCATATTTTGGATTTCTGTTAAAGAATAAGCTTAACCCCTTTATTGGTTTTCCCGTACGCCATACAAGCATCGAATTATCACGATTTTAAACTTATAATCTTAAAGTCTTTCATAGACGCTATAATTCGATAGAAAAATTATGTGGAACCCATAATCATTTTAATTGTCCTTTAGGTTCTCAATTGAAATAAAATGACAACGCATTCCCAAATTAAAAAGTGTCATCTTATTAGATATATTAGATAGTTAATATTTAATTCGCTAAATAAAATAAAAAGAGCTGCGAAAGAGATTCGAATAGAAAGGTAATGAAAAAAGTTTGTATTATACATTAATTTAATAAGAACGCTCTTTAAAAGCAATATTTATCTGTTTGACTTTTTATTACTTTTATTAGTGTTCTAGCAGTACGCGCACGGACACTCAGAACTTCAACAAAATGAAAAAATCGTCCACAATGACATGGAAAGGCTTTGAAAAAATCAAAACAAAAATTACACGTTGATTCTCCCGCTTATTTTTTCCGCGATAATGACATTTTAACTGTAGGAAAACAGTACAGAGTACGTTAATCCAAAACAGTATTAAAAAATTGCATCGTGAAAATCATTATTATAAAGCAATGGTGTATGGTGTTAGGCTGATGCAATACAGTCATTTCTCTGGATCGTAAAACCACAGTACTGTGAGCTTCGAAGGTCACGACAGTACCCCCTTTGTCAACCCTCCCCAGGAGCTTGAGCGAAAAGCTATGGCACATTTTTCGCAGATGTTAAAGAAACTCTTTTAGCTCATCACGGGAAAAAAAAATTCTCATAATTCAGTGAATTACGTTAGAAGTTCAAAAACTTGTCACCCATGTCAGAATGTTCCAGCACCGCTTAATTTACGACTAAAACCTTGTATCCAACGAAATGATTTCAAATTATTCCTAGCCAAACACGCTAAAAACTGAAGAGGGAATAATTCCGAAAGATGGCGCCAGACGTAGCCAGGGAGAAACTGACCGTTTCGGATTAGAACTTCATTCGAAAAGAATTTTTTTAACCCTTAAGAAAAAAAATTATTAAAAAGGAACGGACGAATGTATTTTAACCGTTTTTGTTTTAAATAAGAGATAAATATTTCTCTTGTTACCACAAAAATGCTGAAAATCATAGCTTTATTAGAACGTTGGATGCAAGGAAATAAAAAATGACAGTTAAAAATATAAGGAAAAAGTGACTATTTTTAAAAATTTCTCAAAATTCAGTAATTTACGTTAGAAATTCAAAACTAACTTCATTAGAACGGAAAAACGTGTGCTTCTTTTGATTGTTTGTCTATTTTTTCGTACAATTATTCAAAATCATTCTATTGAGAAATAAGTGCGAAAAATCAACCAAAACAACACAAAACATTAAATAAAAAAAATTCTAGATTAAATTTTAAAACTCCGGCTTCTGGATGCATTGAATCACCATTAAGACTATCTGTGTGCCAAATTTCAAGGCTGTAAGTGCGATAGATTCGTCTGGACATCGCACGCACGCACACACACACATACAAACATTGCCTTTTATAAGTATAGAATAAGAAGCTGGAATTTTAAAAATATATTTTGACTTCTCGGCTTTCAGACTATAACTCGATATCATAAATATTATGGAGTCTTGCAATCAGTATTTTTCCAATTCTCTACCAGGTGACGCCACTTGTACGGAATCAAATTCAATTATACCAATAGGTTAACTGATAATTAAGTTCTGAAAATGATATATTGACATAGAGAATACAAAATTTGAAAAATCTAGCACATCAGGAAATGAACGAAAAATTTATTACAAAATTCCATCTTAAAAAACATGAAACAAATCAATTTAAATAAAAGTGTAGCACTGTCAATCAGAAACCGGAAACCCGTACTTCTGTCATGCAAAAATAAGCGACTAGGAGTACGGCTTCGATCCGCTGCCGCCGAAACAGACGAGCTCTTCAGTTTTCCTGAAAGTCACAGGGACCAACACACTTGACTGCCTTTTCCGCAAATCTGCGATGATACCAATAAATTCGTTTAAACCGATATTTACGTGAATTTGATATGCTTCTAATACGGGACTTAGAATTTTCTTGTTTACCCTGTTTGACTGTCTGAATCTGGGACGAGATATCAGCTTAAGTTCCGCACGCAATTCTGCGATTTCGTCTCTAAACGATTGAATTACAGAGTTATCTGATACAATGGAATTAAATACCGTATAAAATGTGAAACTTCGTTAACTTTATAGGCATCGTTAACTTTATTAAAGACAACCTGTCTAAATTATCGTTTGAAACCGACAAAATCTGCTGCATTGAGGTTGGCAGTCTCTGCATCCAAATTGTCCTTAAGACATCTTCACTAGCCTTTTCCGCAGCTAGATTTCTCATTTCCTGTAACAGAGAAGGTTTCTTATCACCCAATTGCAGGTCTTGCAAAAAAAGTACATTCAATTTAGTACCTTGGGATTGCGAAAAGTGACTCAAAACCGAGTTTTAAGAGCATCATACTTGCTAACAGCAAGTGGGTTACGAACAATATCCGAAAAGTATGAAAGAATTTTTGAATCTAAAGCTGCTACTACCGTATGAAACTTGGTTTCATCAATGGAAATCCCGGAAAGCTTAAACTGAGATTCGAGCGGCAAGAACCACAAGTCAGGGTCAGTTTCCCAAAATGGAGGTGCACGAAATGCAACACGCGCTAATTCGGGTTTTGTAGTCTCAGGTCCGTCAGGCATTTTGAAAAGAGAAAAAGGAAATTACGATTTGCAAAATTCAAAAGAAATGGCTAACGCACAAGGAAACGGATGACAAGCATCGTGTCAAATCGTAAATCCAGATTAATAACTGGTCTAAGAAGCAGTGAGAAACGTGGTCTACTCACACATTTCAAAAGACTCTCTACAGAAGTTAAAGGTCCACTGTCATCCAGAACTACAGTTGTGTAAAAGTTCATGGAATCCTCGGTTTCTTGAAGCCAGTGTTCCGGGTCACCACTTTAGCAAGCCAAATGTTAAGGTTGCTGCTTTGAATCGATGCGGTGGTCAATAGGCTAACTTGGTTATTCTTATGTCTATAGCACTGGGGCAATAATTTAATTTAAGTTACTGCAACAAAGAGTAGCTACTGCATCTCATTAGGCAAGGTAACTTAGAAGGTACAAACCACCGACAGGTATGCTTGTATATACTGGCCTTTTGCAGGTGTGAGGAAACATCACGCAACACTGACGAAGCTAACTCATGATAACAATTATAGCTTTAATAAACTTAACAATATAAAAGTAAAGTAAATGATAATTGAATTAACATGTCGACGACAGGAACATAAATCATAGCAAGAGCAAAGAGATGACAGATGATGCTTGAGCTTTTATAGTACTCAGTTCTCCACTACGCATGAGCAAGGTAGACAGCGCACGCAGGACGAAGATGTTGCCACAAATTTATGCAGCAAAAAATATGCCTTTTTTTCAGCGCTTCTAGTAAAAAAATTGACCTGTTAAGGAGTTAAAGATTGCAAATCTTGTTAGTAATTGAATCGCCGATTGCAAAAACCACATGAGTCAATGATATCAAAGTGCTGAGAGTTTTTAAAATACTGATTAATTTTTTTAAATCAGTGATTAATTATTTTCTTTTACTAGTAAATTTTATATTCCTATAATGTGTCTTTGAATGATTCTCATCATTTCTTCACTCCTTACGTAAATTCGCCTTCAGAACCTGAAAACAGCATAAACGCGATTTTGAAAGAAAAAAAAAATTACTCAAGTGGTTTCTAAAAACAACGATTCAATTATTGAAAATTCTTTTTAAAAAAATTAATTCATTTTTCAGGTCTCATCAACTGGCTGCTTTCGCTTAAAATCTTCGTGCCCTTTTCTTGTCTCTCGTATTGCTTCTACTTGATCCACATGATCGGCATAGAGAAGTACTTCCTTTCAGTTGAGGAACTGACGGATTTTTCCTCTGTGTCAGCGGTACGTATATATATGCGGTTTTTCTCTTACAGACTTTCAGCAATTGTAGATTCTTTTTGGAACAGAGAAAAATTGAAATCCTAATAAATTAAAAGTTAGAATCCCGTTGGTGGTGGGCATTTCATTAAAACATAGCTGGGTTTAAAAATTCAACTACATACCCAGTTACGAACAGAGATAGAATAGTTGAATTCAAACGGTTATTTTCCCAATCGTTTTCACGTCCACTTATTTGAAGAATAGAGAGTGGCATCCAGAACAGATCAGGGATGGGAAACCTGTGGCCTTCTTGAATTTCTTATACGGCCTTACCAGTTATTTACAATTTGCATTGAACTATGTAATTGCCTGTAGTATGATAATAATTACAGAACAATAACCCTTAAGATTCTGCTCGTGCGGCCTTTTGCAAACTGCCGAAATTTAATGAGGCCTTTCAGTGCAAAATGG
>BGPR01010356.1:0-44761 GCA_013235015.1 Araneus ventricosus | reverse complement strand
TCAAATGACTATGTAATTCAGTGTAAGTATTTTCAAAAGCTAAGGTATATGCAGTGAAACAATCATTATCAGAAGTGCCTGAAACGCAAATATATCAGAAGAGCACAGAAGTAAAATAAAAAGTAAGAAATCATGCTTATTCGTCGTAGGTTAATTGCGTAACATTTCTCATTGCCACTGACTTCAAAGCGAAGAAAAAGCGTCTGTAATATTGCAAAATTTCACGCAGAAAATTAAGAAATAGTACTTGCATTTTTTTTTCTAATCTCGAAACGACATTATTTGGTTGTCGGCAAGTTTTCAAATTGAGATTACCTGAAGATGAAATGCAATACGCTGAAATGTTGCAATCATAAAACTCTCAACTAAGATAAGCCATCAGACAAAAGATAGTGACATGCTGTGGCTTATGGGAAAGCTCTTATACGTAAGATTTAAAAAGACATTGACAAAAAATTCTAAATATTTTATAATAAATTCTACAATGATTAATTTTTTAAAAGTTTTTGAATATATATTTATTATTTTGGCATTGTTTTCGCCTTTTATTGAGTAGTTTCTCGGCAACGTAGAAGCTTTGTACATTTTTTAATTCAATTTAAGTAAATATGAGAATTAATCCTTTACAGGACTAAGTAATTTTCGAGTCCCGTAATAATATATCCATATTTCATTAATTTTTTATCAAAATTTTGGCGTATATATTTTGTTACATAGTGACTCCTAAGTAATTATAAATATTTAAAAAAATTGAAATTTACAAAAGCAAAGACCCTGTTATCATATGCCGACATTCGGGCAACATATTCGGGAGGGGGCACTTAATTTTGACTTGAAGGTGATTACCAAGTTGGGCAAATCCATCTCATAATTTTAAGAATCTATCGTAAAGTGAAATCCATGTGGTAACATTCGAATTGAAATTTGTCTCATCATGTCGTCATGTCTCATCCAATATCTAAAATAATCAAGAATCCTTTTGTAAAATTCTTTCTATGTGTTTCTGACATATACCCGAAAAAAAATTATCACATTTGGTTATGAGAAACTTCCAAAAGTATGATATTAAAAGTTGCCTTTTTTTGATAAACTATTTTTTACTAACTTTTACAACAGTTACTATTGCTATTCTTTTTTAATATACTAAACATTAAAATGTGAACTAAATCAATTATAAAGAAGAAAAAAAGAGTCTTCACTTTACCCCACGCGTCCACTTGATAGGCATTGCAACGCGCTACTAACCTGATGTTACAGTGCCTTATTTGTTAGCAACACATTCATGTACAAGTATTCACCATTATTACACACATACCAACACATTGTCACACACATTCACCACAGACTCTCTGCCGCAAGCAACATCATGGTGGTACATGATTATAACATTCTTGCAAGACTCTAACTTTAATGCATTGTTGCATTAAATGATTTTGCAAGTGGCTTGCAGTTAGCCTCGTTAGAGAATATTGGTACGTAATTGTTATTATTTTTTAAAATTCTATTAGTGTTTCGTAAACAAGGAAAGAAACACTTTGAATTATATAGTAGTTTTTATATTGATATTCTCGTATTTACTTATTTAAAAACCGTTTCTTAATTATTTCCGTACGATATATTTACAACTTTTAGGTAAAATTCGTTAAAATGGTAGAATTCTGCGTATGAGCGATAGCACCTGCGTTTTCTTTGCAATATTCTTAATTTTATACATCAGAATGTAAAATTACAAAACATTAACTAATTATATGAGGATGCGTACAATAAAAAAGATTCTTCCTGCCCCATATTCATATGTCACATTAAAAATCGAACATTTCATAATTCATGAATGGAAAAATTACTGGAACCAACACGACTCAAATTCTGTTGTCAGAGTCAGGACATTCACGGACAAAGTGGACAACACATTTTGAATCGTTAATAAATATTTAATATATAGAGGGACGAGACTCAAGTTTGTGTGTAGTGCTGCTGAAGAATCCGCTCAATTTTAGGAACCATTTTTTTATTAGGCTACGTTCCACAGCACAGAACATTAAAGTTACAAGACACAAGACAAGACAGAGAACAACATCACGAGACAAGCACACAGACAAGAATGACAGAGAGACATCATGGGAAAAAGATGGCTCCAGTAGCGCCACCTACCACAGAAAGGAGAAGGCAGTTGATTGTAACCGCTACAAATATACTTTCTTAGTGGGCATGGTCCTTTTCCGGCCTATTTACATAGATTCCATCTATTGAATCCCCCAAGTTGTTCTTGTGGTCAGGTGGGCGATGCAGATCATTCTATATTTGACTGCACGCTCACCAAAGAATTCCACTCCAAGAAGTCTACAGAACAAAACAGGAAGATACACTATATCCGGACACTTTCAAATTTTTACATTTTTTAGAATTTCTCCGGAAACGATTAACTGACTGTCCTTAAACTTCGACCATGTGAAGAACAGACTGTAACTCACATTTCACATTGAAGATTCGGTACTGAGGGCAATTAGGGGGCCGTCTACAAACTGATGAAGATAAAACACTTTTTGGCCCACCCCGCTTCACAGAATACTGATAACAAGATGAAACTTTCAGAAATGGTTATGTTTAATGCTTATAATATTTACAGGAATTTTCGTAAACTCAACACAAATATTTGGAAATATATAAAGGTCTTCTTAAAAAATCCGAAATTCCCCGCCTTTGTTTTGCTTGTAACATGCAGAGTTTTCTATTACACTATACGAAACTTACAGAAAAAATGACAACATATATTACAGAAACAACGTGTAAAAATTTGGAAAAACATTTTAAATTTTACAGGAAATATGAGAAATTTTAGTAAAAAATGTTTTACTGCGCATGCGCGAAACATAGCGTAAAATTTTTTTACAACTTTAAAGCCAGATATATAGGCCAATTAATATAAAAAATTCAGTTTAATATCATTAGTATTCAGAAAGATATCGGCATTACAACGAGCAGAATTTTAGCTCCTGTCGAAGAGAAGCTAAAAGATGAGGGGTTGTACACAAATTGATATTTGTTAAACTTATATCTTTGAATAGTTATATTGAATTGTATAGTGGTTAGAATTTGCTGATAATTAGGCACTATAAATAAGAAAATTATTACTTTATTTATATTATTTATATGATTATTAACAAGTTACATATTGTTACAATTTTAGGGCCAAACGATATTTTAAAATTAATTTCTTTTATGGCAAACGATTTTTTTATCTAATTAATTTCTCTTCTTAAAATATTTTAATAACTCTACAAATTTATAATTTTTTATTCGTTACAAATATTACAAGTGTTCATGAGTATTCAGCAAATTTCTAACCACTATACAATTCAATATAACCATTCAAAGATATAAGTTTAACAAATATCAATTTGTGTACAACCCCTCATCTTGTGAACAACCCCTCATCATTCTCTTCGATAGAAGCTGAAATTCTGCTCGTTGTAATGCCGATATTTTTCTGAATACTATTGACATTGAACTGATTTTTTTATATATATAAGTTGCCTTATATATCTGTCTTCAAAGTTACGCTATGTGTCGCGCATGCGCAGTAAAATTTTTTTACTAAAAATGCTCATATTTCCTGTTATATTCAAAATTGTTCCCCCAAACTTTTACACAATACTTCTGTAATATGTCGTCATTCTTTCAGTAAGTTTTGTATAATATAACAAAAAACTGTGCATGTTATAAGCAAAAAACAGGCGGGAAAATTTCGGATTTTTTAAAAAAAAACTTTATATCCTCCCAAATATTTACGCTGAGTTTACGAAAATTCCTGTAAATATTAAACACATTAAACATAACCATATCTGAAAGTTTCATCTTATCAGTATTCTGAAAAGCGGGGTGGGCCAAAAAAGGTTTTGTCCTCATCAGTTTGTAGACGGTCTCCTAATTGCCCTGAGGACCGAATCTTCAATGTAAAATGTGAGTTACAGTCTATTCTTCAAATGGTCGAAGTTTAAGAGCAGTCAGTTAAACCTATCCGGAGAAATTCTAAAAAATGTGAAATTCTGAAAGTCTCCGGATACTTTTGGATCTTAGTGGGCATGGTCCTTTTCCGGCCTATTTATATAGATTTCATCTATTGAATTCCCCAATTTGTTTTTGTGCTCAGGTGAGCAATGCTATTATTAATAATCATTATATATTTGACTGCACGCTCAACAAAGAATTCCATCTCAAGAAGTCTACAGAACAAAACAGGAAGATATGATTTAAAATTTAATGCATAACAAAATGGCAATAAATAAATTAATGAAAGCGTATACTATTAGTAACAACATATGCGATTGACTTAAGGGCCCAGAGTGAAATTGCCTTTAAATAATATTAAGACATCTAAACTTTTTTACCTTAACACCACTGATTAAGAAACTGCTAGGTGGTTGTCCCTCCGGTCCTAAGATTTTACCATTTTAATTACGGAGTTAATTTTAGCTCATTAAATTGTTTTTAGGTTAATCCTAAACTTCGGAAAATTTTTTAGTGTCTCAAATTTATTAAGCATTCACCCTTGGGGAAACGCAATCGATACCCTTGTTTCTATCCTTTTTTTTTTATTATGACGTGGATTTTATTGTTTTCTGAACTGATGAAGAACAGCGGGGTCTGTTTTTAATGCCCCTTTTATAAGATTTTTAATGATACTTTACAAAAATTTTTATTTCCTCCTTCTTTTTACTGGCGTATTGTGCTGAGCTTATACTTGTATTTCACTCCTTTGGATACACTCTGGGGGCCCCTCTTTTTAAGTATTTTGAACGTTTTTATTGTTGGACTCCAGATCTGGTGATTACAATCAGACAAAATTGGATTAATTTATGATTCTCTCCAAAGGGTTTTATCGGTTTTTTTTCCCTTGTGAGTTAATTAATTTTATTTTTATTGTTGTCCCTTTTCTTTTGCAGTGTTTTTAACGTTCTGTTCTGTGATGTTTTTGTGTGTGTCGACTCATATTGTATTAATTAAATTTTCTTTATATTTCCCCACCGGTCTGCCCCAGTCCTTACACCCTTTCGGGCAAGCCGGACCGGTGTGGGTTAAAAAAAAAGATATTTCAAAACATAAAGTAGAGTCGCCGAATCTAGATTGAACCGGTATCATAACTTCAATCCTATCAAACATTTGGGGCGTAAAATTGGCAAATTATGTTGTAACAATGTGCTTGTGGCGTACGAAATCATTTTTAAGAGAAAGAGACACGTGGTAACAGTTAGAGAACAAGCATTTGATTTAGGTATCATCCATTCATTACTTTAACAAAAGCGAAAAAGACCTTATGCTGTTTTTATTTACCTTATTATTTTATTACCTTATTTGTTTTAAATTAAGTAGGAAGATACGTTATTATATCCCGAGACAGGAAATTTGTTTCATTACAATTTACTATAATAATTTATTAAATAGTTTAAAAGATAAGGTTAGGGAATTTTTTTGTTGTCCAAAAGTTGCCTTGACTGGACCGCCAACAGATATCTATATTGGGCTGTTTAAATCAATGGAATTATTATCTTGAACTGCAGGAATAGCTCAGAAAACAGTAATCCACTCTAATAGTTCTCATAAATTGGAAATGAAACAAGCCAAAGCAAAAAAACCCCAATAAAAGGACTCGAAAGCCATCAAATGTTGGATCAAAAAGAACAAAAACTCAGAATACATATCGCTTTCGAGGAAAGAAAGGAAGAAGTGATAAAGTGCATAAAATGTCATACTTGGGCTCATGCATTGTGAGCTGGTGTGAATTTGAGAATTAAAAATTTTTTTTTGCTTTGCTTTAATTGTGTGCTGAAAGAAATTGGTGGTCCAACCTAGGAAATCAGTTTTCTTAATTGGACCGATGACACAATTTTTAAGCCATTTTTTTCGTACTTTAAAGTGTATTTCATAAAAGTTAATTACATTGTTCTGAAGATAAATAAACTAAAAAAATCCACCCCTTGCTGTAA
The DNA here is from genome assembly GCA_013235015.1 of Araneus ventricosus. NCBI lineage: Eukaryota > Metazoa > Arthropoda > Arachnida > Araneae > Araneidae > Araneus > Araneus ventricosus. The sequence goes on along the minus strand of BGPR01010356.1, from coordinate 38,777 downwards.
AATTATTTCTCTATCATTATACATAAAAAAATGTCCAGATGTTTCAAATTCGGCAACCATCCCCTAATCGTTATGATTAAACTTGAGTCGTTGTAATTCTGTTGAGTTCATTATTAATTAATACTAGCAGGACGCGCACGGCGTTGCCCGTGGAACCAAGAATTCAACAAAATGAAAAAAAAAAAAAAAACCCTCCCACAATGACATAAAAAATTTTGAAAACAAAATCAAAACAAAAGATACACATTACTGATTTTTCTGCTTATTTTTTTTCCGCGCTGCAGTACAGAGTACGTTAATCCAAAACAATATTACAAAATTAGAACGTGAAAATGATTATTACAGAAAGCAAAATATAAAATCTAATCCGAAAATAATAATCGAAGTCATTCATTCAGTTGAAGGTTATGACGTATCCTGCGCTCTGCACCGTCAACCAATCAAAATTGCCAGCAACGTTCCGAAGTGCCGCGCGAGGACACTCTCTAGAGGAAAAATATCTTTCACCTGGCCAGGGAAAAATTAATTAAAAACAACGGGGAAAGATATTTTAACCATTCTTGTTTTAAATCCGACAGAACCGTTGCAGTTATAAGCTGAAAAAAAAATTGAAAATAATAGTGTTATTAGAACGTTGGATGTAGCAAATTTAAAAACAAAAATAAAATTTAGATGGCAAAACTTACTATTTCTAAAAAATTTCTCAAAATTCAGTAAATTACTTTTGCATCGATTGTTTTTCAACTATCATTAGAAAAGATACTACAGCCGTAAACGTGCCGAAGATGTCCCAAAACAACACAAAACATTAAATAAAAAATTTTCTAGATTAAATTTTAAAATTCCGGCTTCGAGGTGCAGTGAGTCACCATTACGTCTACCTGTGCGCCAAATTTCATGCCTGTAAGTGCGATAGATTCGTCTGGGCATCGCACACACACACACACACACACACACACACAAACTTTGCCTTTTATAAGTATAGATTTGTAGGTTTCACATTACCGAACCTTTATACCAATGAAAAAAAATTCGATATATAGAAGGTTGAGGGATTTATGACAGTGGTAAATAGAAGTAATTAACTCTAAAAAAGTTTTAAACAATTTTAATTGCTTATTTCATTATGTAAGAACATTTCTCACCATGAAAAAAAACCAATTTCCCCTCAAAATAATGTCAAATTTTCCTACAGCGAAATCCTTGTATTAACTATATTCAAAGTAACTCTGAGTAATTTCAATGAACACCGTGTAAAAAATTCTACATATTAAAATGCGAATACAATCTCTTACTCTTTCAAGGCCTTTGGAGCAGGCGTCATCAAATTGGAGAAACTTATCAAAGATGATTGATTAATTATATGCATTAATATACTCCGATGACAACTGAACAAAGCACAGTTTTCAGTTCCATGGCATTATGAATAGATAGATACGAGTCTTCATTTTGACAAGGCATTTGAATAATGAAAACAAGTTATTCTAAAGGATGCTGAAGAGTAATTATCTTTCCCAATGGTAAATTAATGGCACTAGCATAAAAGTTTCTGTGTATTCTGCTTATTATGGTTCATTTATTATTTCTAATAATAACTCCATGTATTTTTGGAAAATAAAAACAATTTTATGACATTGTAACGTATATGGCAATGCATTATGATATCTTATTTTTATTTATTTTTGTTGTTTATGTAGTAAAAACATTACTGAATATTTTTTTAATTCATTCTGATCAGAGATTTATCTCATAATTGGACTGAAATAATACCCTTGTAGAGCAAAAATGAAAAAAAAGCATTTAGAATAATGCAGAATGTTACCATTAAAAGAATAATAAAAATCAAACGATAATAAATTGAAAGGTCTAATATTTAATACTTGTTCAGTCATAAGAGACACACCAAAGTATCGAGCCGACTGATTGCTCAAATTCTAGACCTTTTCTCTCAGGTAATAACACTGATTTATAATGAAGAATAATAATTGACACTATCTGCAAGAAAAATCAGTTATGTGGTAATCCGCTGTATTTTTATGTGTTACGAATTTTTTAACATATACGAATGGTCCTTTTTATTTTCATTTTCATGGACAAATTCGTGATTTTTGGCGGTAGATTATTTGTATTTGCATATATTCTGATATGTTTTTCTTTAGATAAGAAAAAAACTTGGATTTTTTTTGGTCTGGGGAGGGTTAAGCGAGGTCTGCTGTTCATAGAATTGCAGTTACTAAACCGGAGAAATAAAAACACCTCTCTGAATAAAATCATGATACCTGGAAAAAGACTGAAATATGCACGAATTCCGGAATGCGCCATGAAATTCGTTTAAATAAAAAGTTCAAAGAATAAAGAAACAAACATTGATCGATTTCAGACAGAAAAAACAAGCAAACGAACAAAGAAAAAAAACCGTTACATTTTCATAATGTAGGAAAAATAAGAATAATTCTGCATGAAAGTAATTATTTGTTTCTTTATATGACTTCAATCAATATTTTCATAATAAGCAAAATTCATGCAAGTATATATAATAAATGGTTTTTTTTCTCCTTTTCTGACAATATATTATTTGCGAAAAACCGCATTTCATAACAAATATGAAATGCCAGAGCTTATTTGCAATGCTAAGAATTTCAAATTGAATACAAAAAAAATTATTCATCGATTATTCGCACTTTTTATAGATTAATGCTACACAGAGGCATAATTGATGAAAATATATGAAGAGCATCATAAATGTATCTCATTCATTCATAACACTCAAGTCTTATAGAAGTTTTTTTTTTGATAAATAACTAACTCTTTGTATCAAGAAATTATAGACAAGTTTTTTTTTTCACAGCAATTGCTTATACAATTCATATGCACATTTCAGTAAAAATGATGTTTTAGAGCAGTTAAAACTTCAGTCTAGTTCATTTATATTAACGTTTTGTTTTGAAGCTGATTGAGGGTTATTTTTAATCGTGAACAAATTATCAGGACCACAGTAGATCCAGCACTTTAGTCTCCAAACTTCCATGCCACACCAACGTAAGGAGGTTTAACTTAAAGTTTAGGAGGCCACCCGGCGGATTTAGTGGAGTTAGGTCTCGAACCTCCAATCCTCTGCACCGAAGCCGAGAACTTAGCACCGGCCTTAACACTTTTGTAACATATCTCTCAATTTAAAACAAAATTAATTGAAGATTTTAATTTCATTTTTACGCTAAAGTTTATTGTAAAATTGCTCAACTATTTTGCAATAAACTTTAGCTTAGCAGCAAATAAAATCATTGTTTAAAAGACAGTTACAAATTTAAAGTTAATTTTTAAAAGAAAAATAGTCAAAGGACAAATATTGTCCACATGCATATGCTTAAAGCAGCATTCGCATCCTGTGGGGCGTGATAACACTAAATGGGTGGTGCGAGCATATCGAAGAGAAAATATTATTAAAAAATTTGATTAATTTACTGAAAGGAAAAGAAAAATACATTTTGACATAACAAAAACCAAATACACATTTACACTGATATAATACACTTATAAATAGGATTATATCAGTACAGCACAACGTATTTAATAATTAACTTATCGATACTAAATAAAAAATGCATTGTTAGCAATTAAAAATACATTATTATTGTATAAATTTTTATTGTATGAGAGGAGGGGGTGATGAAAATTGTTGAAAATCGGGTCGCAAACACTCAAAGGTTGAAAAACACTGGCTTAAAGCGTTATATAAGGAAAATTCGTATTTCGTACAATCTTTTTTTAAATATCTGTAACTAAATGATAAAAATAATTAAACATTGCATGACGCATGGAAACATTTACTTATTATGCCATTTTCCATATTTCTTTCAATAAAAGTACAAGAATCATTTATTTTTCTTTCTTCCTTTACATTTAATGCGCGAAATCTAAGCACTACTTTTATGAAAAAAGCAAATTCACGAGCTGACATTAATACATATTTTACTCGATATATTTTCAATCTCTTTCACTTCAAAATATAGTAGCGTAATAAAGGTACTAGAAAATCATTCACATTCTTTCAAAATCCGCCTTTTCTTTCGATATTTTTTGAAAATAAAAGTTTCAAGCTCAATTTAAACGTACGATACTCAAAAGCGTAGAATCAGATAATTCTTGCTGCAAAAAAAGTATTTTTTGGCATATTATTTTTAAAAATTAATAATAATTCTGTACCTTAACTTTAATTCCTAAAAAATTGTAATATCATGCATTCAGCAACATTGTTAAATAAGTCATTAATTTGCCCAATGTAATAACATGATAAAGAGGATTTTTCATTTTACAAAAAAAAAAAAGGAAAGGAAAATAGTTATAATTTTTTAAATGATTTTATTATGATTTAAATAACGATGCAACGAAATTTTTTTTACAGAAACTGAATACGCCTAATTAGAACATATTCGACGATGCTGCAAACGAATCTTTATATTTTTAAAACCATTCCTGAAAACCTCTCGCCCTCTTGTTGGGCGACCAGCCCTATCTATCAAGTTAACAAATAAAGAGAAAAAAAATAAGCCTCCTGAAGTACCTCACCTTGCCAATCAAAGCAGAAACTCTCTTCTTGTGCCTGAAGCCAATGGAATTTCTCACATGAGTCCGATTTAAAGAGCTCTCTGGGAAGACATAAAAGAGCGAGCTGCTAACTATTCTGACAATGCTGCTCGCTGTTTGATCAACAAGCAGCAGAAGGTAGCATATTTATGAATAGGTTTCGATCGTAGCGGACATGACGACATTCCGTGGAGTGACGTCAATAATCGCAACGCAGGTGATGCTGGGAGTGGATGACGTTGCGCGTAGACGACGAAATAAATTTCTCTGGCGCGCAGAGAATGTAAATAAACAGAAGCAATCCATTCCTATTCACTATAATGTTATATTATATAATATTATTCAGTATAGTACAATATTATTTAATATGGTATAATATTATACAGTATTATAGGACATTATACAATATTATATAATATTATTCAGTATAGTACAATATTATTCAATATGGTATAATATTATATAGCATTATATGACATTATCCAATATTGTGAAAAAAACATTGTACAGTATTGAAAAAGTCTTACGTTTTACACTGTTTCAATATTGGGAAAAATATTGTACAATATTACTTTTTCGAAATTTATGATATAAGTCAATATCTTGTGCTACGTGGGTTGGGCCCGGATGGTTATTATTTTGGCGCTTCTTGATAAATTTGGTCCCCATGATAATCTTCTTTGTCACATATCCGAATCACAGAACAAACCGTCTGGAAAAAATTTAATTTTGATTACCAATTAATTTCGCCAATCAAAGTTTTGCCCCGGAAAAGCTATTTTTAATAAGCTCCAACTGAGAATATTTCTTCAATCTTTGAAGTTTTGTTTTTTTTACATTTACTTAGTGTATCCACTTGGAACTGGGGGTCAACGGCCTTTATTGCTAAAGGTCTCATTGAGCACATTGCAATCAATCAGTATTTAGGATCCAACTTTCCAAATGATTTTAATCGCGGCGCGCTTTGTGTGATTTTTGTTGAATTTTCATTTTCTTCAAATAAATTTTGACTACTTCAAATAAAAAAATGTAATCTGTAGAAATAAATACTCAAAAATCAAAGAATAAAGCAAATTAATCTTTTCCTTAAAGACATTACAAGTGACAGTATCGGCAGCTTTTCTGTGCGAGCACAGAAACTTTTAAAGGTTTTATATCGCTAAATTATTATATTTTCCGCAATCCTTCCCTTGCTAATCTGTCTGTTCTCTGATCACTTTTTTTTATTGCGCACGCCGACCCTGCTAACCCAAAGGGGTTAAAGGGTCTCTAATCAAATTGTGAATTGAAAGTTTCAATCTCCATCCCTCACGTTACAAATCTGCTTGTTCTGTAATGACTTTCTAGACATTTTTAATCTCCTGTCCTTGCACTGCTAATCTGTTTGTTTTCTAATCACCTTGTAGACAGTTTTAATCTTCTGTCCTATTGTATTATCTCCATACATAATGGCTAGATTTATTGCTTATGAGAGAAGACAGAAATAGGTAAGACCATGGACGGTAGAGAGTAAGGGTAGATCTCGTACTTGTACGATACGAAAAAGGGAGAAGCACTTTCCTGTTGCTTCTTCTTTCTTTCTTATTTTAATAATTTCTCATTTGCATAACACACTTCTAGCGTATTGCATCACAACATTTCCTTTTTTTCATTTTTCAGCGGTTCTCGACATTTTAGTATTTGCAATCCAACTTTTGATATCAATTTAAATCGCAACCACCTGCGAATTGTTTTTATTTTATTTGTAGTAATGTAATTTTATTAATTTGTAATTTAATTTTAAACTTCAAATTGTTGTAAGCATTTAACCCATGTTCTTTCAGTGGCCTTGCACTTGTTCTGTTCATTGTCTACATAAACAAGACTAAATGAGTCAAGTAACTGTCCATATCATCAGACATCTATCTGAAAGTTGTCAGCCCCAACTTCATTTTCTTATTCCTCATGAAGATATGCATTTGATCTGAGAATTTTGTTTAGAGATTTCACAGAAGAATTGATGAAAAAAAAAAAGGAAAATCCATTAGGATATTACCTTAGCTTTCAAACAACGGATGAGAAACATTTTGTTTAAATAATTAAAACGGTTTGAATTTCATTGCAACAATGAAAAGTACTGTTGTAAATTAAGCCTTAAAATATTTATAATTTTTTTAAAAAAACTGGCAACTTAATTGATATCATTGAAAGATAATTTTTTTGATGGTGTAAAAATAATTTTTTTTGCTATAATATTTTTGGAAGTTATCAAGCAATAATATCAAAATTTTGCTTAATTTTTAAAAAAATTCTAATTGAAAATTTTTAAAAAAAGGGCTCAGAGGTACTCACACCCACCTTCCAAAGCATGTTTATACCAAATTTCATATCTCTGGGTCTAACAATCTACCCTGTGGAGTGCCAACACTCATTCTCTTTTATTAGCATTAGATATTCTATTTAAGGGAAGCGCACCCCATAAGTTTGAGGAATTGAATATGCGAGAATCGCTGTTTTAAAGGCTTGCTTCACGCATTCAATTTTGAAACCGATTCCAAAACTTTTAATTCGAGAACAGATTTGTAACAGACAATTCTTACCCTTTTCAATGAAAAAAAGAAAGAAATATCCTCATGTTGTTAAGGTGAGGAAGTTTGGAGAGTGGGGCGTCACAATCATCAACTGACCACGATTCAAAATGACGGTTGATCCAAAATAGCCCTCACGTAGCTTCGAAACAGGACATTTATCTAACTAAATGAATATACATTGACACTCGTATTCCTCAACAGTACAATAACGATACATCTATTTAGAAACCAATGGGATTAGAACCCTAACGATTTTCTTGCATACTTCCACAATACCTAAAAATAGTGAGAATGATAACCAAGTTCAACATCACTATACATAATGGATCGAAATTTTTGATTTAATTTAAATTTTTTTGATTATTGCTTTTGCTACGAAACACTTTTAGCAGAAATTGTCCACATCTTTGCAGAAGTATCTGTTCTACCTAAATTTGGAAGCCAAAAGGTTCATTAATAAAATTTATTGGCACAACTACTTTTAATTATTCTGTACTAAGCGAGAAATAAAATCTATTATAAACCACAGTATAAAATATAAAAGCAATTCCTGAACTCCTTAGCAATTAAAGAAGCTAACATTTTAGAATGCAAGTAAAAGTATAAGAACAATGAACACAGAAATGACAAGTCACAAATAAAAAATGCTGAATGACATTCATTTATCTTTTGACTTCTTTACAAAATTTACCAAGCATTTTATACTTGGTAGGATAAGAAGTTTTAGGGTGTGCAAGTATCAATTCTCGAAACAAAATCGTGGCATCTTCCAGGTTTTGATTATGCGTATTTCAGAAGTTCACTAATAAAGAGTCTAGAGCAGTCAGATCACCTATTGTTTCTGCTAAAAACATAAGTTAAATTGCATATATGCAACACCAATATAATATTTTATCTACAGCTTTAAAATAAATTCTTTTTAATGGCACACTTCTACTTCAACATGCAAATACTCTTTTGAAAATCTAATTACTGCAGCTAAATGGTCTGGGAGAAAGCCTTGTTTACTGCATAGCATCTGGGACCCCATGAAGTTGCTGACAAAACTCCCTTACGGTGAAGTCCCATTTCGAAAGTTTAAAACCTGCGAGTGCTTTCTACGATTTCCATTCACTCATGTAAATGCTCTCCGCATTTCTCTATAATGATACGGCATGGAAAAGTCCAAAAAACCTTCCCAAAATTCTTTTACCTATTTCCAATAATATGTCAAGACAACAATAAACCGATTTTTGGATTTTATCAACGACTGCCATTTATTTCAAAATGTCTCAACAATTCCAAACAGCATTATGACACATATAGAAATATTTGGGTTTTTTGTGTAAGCGTATTTCATATTATGCCTGACTGCAACATAATTATTGTATATCAGTGTATGATATCAGGTAAGTGGCAACAGTAAGATGTGTGCTACTTTGAATTTGATTTTTAGAAATAGTCTAGACAGAGAGACGATTACGAGAAGTGACGAGTATGGTACGAACGAAGTTACGTTGTATGCAGTTACGAAGTGTTATGGTTGCGTTTAATAAATGTTTTGTTTTAAAAGAAGTCTTATGAATGTCAATCGAGAAGCCAACATTTGTAATTAGTGGAGATACGTATTCTCTTCAAAGGGATAGCAAATGTGTTTGCCTGGGGCATTCATATTTCTTTTGAGAAAAGACGAGAATAGGTCATCCCACGAGCAGCAGAGAGAGACGACAGGTTTTAACCCTCAGAATGGTTAGCTATTTTTGATGTTCTGGCTTTAAAGTCTTAAAAATTTGCTTTTAAATTGAATAATTGGATCTTTTTTCAGTTCAATCAAGTCTCTGAAATCTGAAGAATATTTTATCCGTGGTAGTTTAAGAAATCATACACATAAACATGAATGATCTGCTTCTGAAGTCAATACGAGAAACGTTGAGGGTTAATAACTCACAAGGCAGGGAAAACATTTTCCTGCTTCCAAGGGATGTTTCATGATTCTACTTACTCACAATCATAAAGTTAAGAAAATAAAATTAATTAATAATAAATAGTTTGTACAACAAAATGCATCTGTTTAACCAAAAAAAAAAAAAGGGGGAAAAATTGTTTATCTCATAAGTAAAAAATTTGTTCGATCTAAAACAGAAATACTAAAATGCAAGTTATTTTAAATATGAATGTACCTTGGCAATACATAAGCTCAACAAGTGAACTTAAAATTTAAAAAAAAATCAGTAGAGTGCAATGCATTAATTTAAGGGTCATACTTGCATATTAAAGAATAAGAACAGATTCTTATTCACAATTGACATATTTTAATAATATTATCATTTTAAAAGCTTATTTGTACGAGTTGTTTAACCCTATGAGGATGGCTGCATGTTTAATGCAGTGATGCAGCTGGCACGCCCATGCGCCAGTCATAGCTCAAAGGATTAATGTTAGTTAGAAAAAATACCATTTTTTTTTATTTATACACCCACAAATTTTACAAGTAATTTTTTTCTGAACTGAAAGTAGTGTAATTAAATTAAGCTGAGAATGTGCAAACAAAGAGAAGTACTCAATTTTGAAACTATAATTGATGATTTTTAACATCCATACAGAAATGCACACAAATTAGTAAAAAATTTTAGAAAAATAAAGCAAAAACAATATCCTTCATTCAAATGAATTTTATTACAAACTAAACAAAATATATCACAATATCAATATATGTGTATAGAACATATATTCAATCACAGAGTTATTACAAATAATGGCTGCCAAAATAGCAACTAGTTTTATAACAATGTAAATGGCAGGAAAAACACTTTCAAAGTATCACAGTCTCATCACATTTGTATGAATATAAAAATGGTGGTTGGTGTCACTTTCCTTACAGTCTTAGTTTTTTCTTATTGTAAGGAATGAATACTTTCACAGTTTTTGAGTTGACTAAGTGAATTGTTAAACTCACTGCTAATATACTGCTCGTTCCAATTGCTTTTAAAATCAGAATACACACAAAAAAAATTTCACACATAAAAATTACTTTTGAGACCTTGGAGAATTGAATAGTATAAAAAAAATCTCCAATTCAATTTAAAAGAATATACAGTCAGTAATGTAAATATTTAGTATAAGAAGTATTAAAAACAAATTCTTCTCATATAGGACATAAAACAACAGTAAAACTTCTAAGAAATTACACACAAATGAGAAGTATATAAAAAAAATACCTCATTCAATTTAAAAGACTATGCAGTCAGTAATGTCAACATTTAATATAAGAAGTATTAAAAGAAACAGATCTTTCTCGTATATGGCATAAAACAACAGTAAAACTTCAAAGAAATTGCACACAAATGAGTAAGATATAAAGCACATACACAAATCAATTCAAAATATGTATTCACTCAAAACTGTTGACAAAACATTTATTTAGGACAATGGGACAAATACTGTATAAGTAGACTACATATTCAGAGTACCTAAAGTAATAAGAAAAGCATACAGAACAGCTGAAAAACATAAATGAGTTCTAAAAGACTTGTTCATGCTTCGGTCAAAATACACATTTATCTCATTTAAATTCAAATGTTTATGGCACACTGTTTTAGCATTTTTACAGCAAGAAGTATTATAAATGGAACACATTCTTTTGGATTTTATATAAAATATTATAAAAACCTTTTAAAAAGTTGTACATATTCACAGTGTAAACATACAAATAAATCCAAAATACCTATTCATCATTAAAACTTTTTATAACAACTAGGAAAATATTTACTCGCACATATATCAAGACACATCGAGGTATAAAAGAATATGTCAATCGATTCAATACATAGGAAAAAGTCTTAATCACTGAGCAAATATATGAATCTTGTATTGCTCGAGAAGTCAAGTATTGCCTCATTCTTTGAACACAATGGCTACAGATTCTTTGAACACAATGGCTACAGATTCTTTGAACACAATGGCTACATAAGTCCAAACATAGGAATGTATTTAGTTTCTATTGAATTCTATTCATAGAGCTGGTCACTTTCTCCAGGGCATCGAGTCGTACCCCCAAAGATCTTTAAAAAAAATCAAACAATTATGGTTTTTTAATTAATTGAATCCAAGAAAAACAGCAATATCATTTGAATCAATGTAATTTAATTGCAAGTGATTGTTTTTAAGTGTTAAGAGCATTAAACTGGATAAATTTGAAGTAGCAAACTTTTTATGAGAAATCAAGAAAAAGTTTCAACTATATAATAAAAAAAAAATTCCCATTTAAAATATCAGGTATTGCAGCAATCGTTAACAGTGCAAATTATTTAACATAAGCAAGGCCAACCTAGACCATGGCCTAGGGTGCAGCCATCAAGGGGGCACACATACACAAGAAATAACAACCAAATATTTACGAACTTTTCAGTACTATTTTGAACCGTGCATGTAAAATGACGTTTTTTAAAATTACATTTGTTACATTAAATATATTGAGCGACACGTTTTTCGTCTACTGTGGACTCTCGGCTTCTTTGTATTGAAATACATTTAATGAGATCTGTCCAATTCAATTACCCTTCAAGGTTATTCACGGACAAAAGCGCAAAGGAAGAAATTCTAGTAAGTATTTCACAAGATTTCAAGAAATTCGATGGAGTATTTTTGCAGGTGTTCATGCTATGCTACTTCATAAGTAGTGTAGTTTTGAATTTAAAAAAATTAACAAATTTCAAAGATTATGAATATTGTATTAAAAATAAACTATTGCATATTAAACTGGAAATTATAAATTGACTTTTCCAAGAAGGTGCACAGAATATGGTGCGGTGTAGAAATGTGTTAATCCGGCCCTGAACATAGTGCATAACATCATATGTTGCATTTTCTATCAACATTTTGTTAATATTCTTTTCATTGTTTAATTATTAACTTTTTTATATCTTTCCTTTTCAAGTGAGGTAGAGTAATTAAAAAAACTGTAATTATAAAAAAATGTGCAAGTATAAATATATTCATAATATTCAACTGCTTAAATACAAGAACATACAACATTAAATATGAAAATTTATATCATTATCAGATTTTAAGCTATAAAAAACAACAAAAGGACAATTTTAATAAATCGACTCTATGAATTCCAAAAATCTGAAATAAATTAAGAATTTGTCAATCTCCCGGATGGTAAAAAGAAAAAAAAACAGGATGGCAGATCAGCTTTACACTTCTTACAAATTTAGGAAACTTTGTATTCCTATGTATAAATTAGGAAACTTTGTTCAATGGTAATGCATTTGAGAACGGCCTCTGCTCACCCCTACTGCCTTTGAAGAGAAGGGACTCTTTCAACACTTTTACTGAAGTGCCAATGATGGATTGGAGGAATGACCATATTTTCAACCTTTCTGACAGAAGAAATTTCATCGAAAATTTTTGAAATTGTTGGCTCAACAGAAGCAGCCTCACCCTAAGTATTAGCAACCTCACAGTCACTCAAACTTGCATGTGAAGGCACCCATTGTAAATGTACTACATGGTGAACTTAGAAATTAAGATTCAAAATTGATAGGCTAGCCCTGTCTCCCACTCCAGTCCAATTTGCTAGACTGAATGAAGTGTTAAATAAAAGCAACTATTTTATAATATCCAAATATCTGAGAAATCCATCCTCATAAAATATACATGCAACATATTCCATGATGCTAAGAATATGTTTTATCTTCATAATGGGCAAACTTTTTTAGGAGTAGAAGGAAAAAAATTTGGGACAATTTTAAAACTCAATAAGAAATAGGGAAAAAAATTCCTTCAATAATATTGCAATAAATGAAGCTGTGACTGCATTTCTAAAAGCTATATTTATTCTATAAATACAACTTTTTTGTCATAAATACAGTATTTCTACAAGCTATAAAATTTCTATACTATTATTTTAAAACAGGCAAGGTGTCGGATAGAGCCCTCGAACGGCCCACGGGCCCTAGTTTGTCCATTACTGCTATAAATCATAATTTTTAGGATTTCATGAAAAACAATTAATGATTCTTTTATTATTCCAAATTCTTTAATAATTCAATCAATTCTATAACACTAACATAATTTTAAATTCTAATTTAATTATAATTATTTAATTAATAATTTAAACATTACACATCATTATATAAATACTTGGTTTAATATTTTATTTAACTTCACATAACATATAACCAAATGTTTCAATATAAAAATAATACTGTAAATAGGAAAAATGGAAATTTGCAGCTGAACATGCTTCCATTAATAAATTACTTACGTCAATGGGGTGTTAAAATCTCGGGAGTTAAATGCTGGAAATTCTATTTCAAACACAACATCGGATGATCCCTTACCACAAAACCTATAAAAAGCAAACATAAATTTCATCTATTATAAGTTTTGCAGACACTAAAACTTGCTAATTTAATGCTACTAAGATCCAGGATATTGATTAATTTCACACCGATTTTTTGATTAAAAAATCACGAGTTACCATAAGTAAATAGGCAATTTTTTATAACACCGATTGTTTCTGAATTTATGCATCACTGTAAATGTAGGAAAAAAAACAGGTTTCCTAAATTTTGATTGCCACAAGTAAACACAAGCTGTTCCTCTACTTACACATGATTTTTTATGGATGACTACTGGTTAGTCAGGAAATACTAGTGATAAAAGTATAAACTCAAATATCATGCTAATAACAAAAGTAATTAACAAAACTTTTCCCACCCCTTTCAGTAGTAATCATGCAAATGGATGCATGTATATTTTTATCAGTCAACAACATGTAGGTGACTTGGCTTTCAACATGTTAAAGCTTAATTAAATCGCAGTATATATCCAACTTGGATTAACTTTATTTTACTGAACATTTCACTTTTGAATTATAATGAATATTTTTTAAATATAATGAATGATAATTTTGAATGTGAAGCTTAAGTTGAAACTGGTGAACAACAAAATTCTCTTCACTTACCAAGGACATTCTCTGTCATTCTCAATAAATGCTTTTGTTAAATATTCTTCATCCAATCTAGTTGCCAAATATGCTTCACTGTATAAGCTGAAAGAGAAGCAATTCTTAAATAACTTATGACAATTAGAAAACTGAATTCAAAAGAATTTTCATACGGAAGATTTATTTAAAAGACTTTTGTACAGAACATATATTTATTCCCTTTATTCTACCAGAAAATATAATTGTGAAAAATACTTTTCTAATGGAATAATTCAATATTTCATCTAAGCTGCTTGTTTCCAATGCTTTTGTTTGAATATTGTGTAGAAAATGGTTAAAATTAATTCCTCATGGACCTCCTAAACTAGCAAGCCTGAAATTTCTCAAAGTACATTTTCAAACTTTAGAAATAAAAATTCTATCTCTTTTCAATTCTAACCTAGCTCCAGTCAAGTGAAACATTGCTATGTTCATGTCTATCGATTTTTTATACTCAAGGTGCAGAGTTTCAGGTGTGTTATGATTTCATATTCAATCTTGGAACAAATTAATTCTGCAAGGGGATATCTTCACAGTGTGGAACTAATTGGAGGGTACTACAATAAGGAACTTGATTATTCCTGATTACTTTCAAGGGTCCACAAAACAGTGGCACTCTACTATGTACAAGCAAAAAAATTTCAAAAAATAATTAAAAATTTAAAAAAAATAAGGTACCATTACAAGATTTGGTTATAAAAAAATTTGAGGCAATTAATCACGTAATAGTAACTACACTAATTTACAAGACATTGAGGCACTAAGGTCAGTTCCTCACATTGCAATTTAGCAAGAGTTAACAAAAAGAACTCCTTTTGAAGTGAAATACATCTTGGGCTATAAACATGTCATTGTCAACCCACTATCTGGTTTCTTTTGGTAAAACATATGTTTTGTTTGTAGTCTCAATATCTTTAAGTCTAAATATTTATGTGAGCAATAATTTTCATAAATAATTTTATTAAACATAAATTTAGGAGCCAAATTATTAAAGTAAACTAGAAATTGCACCTTAAATTAAAAGCAAGTTGCATACTGGACAAATAGAAAATTTCTCAGGAAATATAAGCTCACAATAATTAAAATTATTGATAGTAATTTCCAGTTATTTTTTTCTCATTTCAATAAATACTTATTATAAATACTGCTTTAAATTTCCTTCATCCCAGAGAAGAAAAAACAAGGGAAAAACCTTTTCAGAAAATTATCTTTTTGATTTTTCATGATTCATAGGTGGATATATATATATATTTGAAACAATATCATAAAATTACATATTAGCAAAAAAGATAATTTTATTAAGAGTGGAAGTCAACAATTTTGTTGAAGCTTAAGTTAACACCAGAGGTTCTCAACCTGGGGTACACGAAATCAAAGTCAGTAATAGCGGACACAAGAAAATATAAAGGATTTAAAAAGTTACAGTATTTTTTTCCCCCAAGTTTGTGTGAAAAATAAAAGTTGTGCTAGTCTAAACCTACACTCAAAATAAGAAAGCAAAAGAAAACCTGGTAAATGATTCATATTTTGTCTTCACCAGCCCCAATTATGCATGAAACATCAGTGTGTTAGCAAAAGCTGTAGCTTCACTAGGTGCCAGTGTGGTATGCTTTTTATTTTTGTTCTTCTAGTTTAGGCTTATCGAGAACAATCCGGAATCCTCTAAAATATTCTTGTTCTGACGTTTTTATTAAAAGCGTGATTAAATACAGGCATCATTAATTGCTCAATTGGGATGCATAATGAATAACGACTGTTCATATAAATCAAGCTTTGTGTTATATGGGTGATCAATTTGATTGGTTTGTTTTGTGGCACAAAACTGGTGTTTGTAGGCTAAGCGTGCTCAATTTGAAGTGCTTATCTTTAGAGTGACTTCAATTCAATATTGTTTGATTTCTCAAAATGGACAAGCGGTTGAAAACTGGAACTCTCAAGAGATCAGCATCTAGAACTGAAATTCGAACCTCCAATTTGGCAGCTATGGGGATAACTGTGGATCAGCAAGATGATAATCATGAAGTGCAAAGGCAGACTGATTGGCCTGTTCAGGTAAGAAATAAAATTGGTTAAAAAAAAAATCAAAACATCAGTGTGCCTCCGAAGAAGAGAAAAGATTCTAACGAATACTTAAAATATGAATTTTGCATCACGGGTGGTGAAGATTGTCCAAAACCACTCTGCATTGTTTGCAGAGAGATATTGTCAAATGGCAACATGAAACCATCTTTACTAATGCGCCATTTAGAAACAAAACATCCAACTTATAAGAAAAGAAATATTAGTCGTTTCCGACAACTATTCAACAGCCCTAATAAAGCAAATGAGGCATCATACAGAATAAGTTATCATATTGCAAAAAGTGGAAAAAATTATACTATCGCTGAAAATTTGGCATTTCCGTGTATCAAGGATGCGGTTGAATGCATGTTCGGTCAAGACCATGTCCAAAAAATTAAAAATATTCCTTTGTCTAACAGCACAGTTTCTCAGAGAATTAAGGACATGTCTATTGACATTGAAGCTACAATAAATGAAAGAATAAAAAAGAGCCCCTTATTTTCAATACAGGTGGATGAAAGCACTACGATTCAGATCTGTCAATTTTGCTTGTTATTGCAAGATATTTGAATGCTAACGAACTGGAAGAAAACCTCTTATTGTGTTATCCTCTCACTAAAAGATGTGCTGGCGAGGACATATTTAATGCCATTCAGGGTTATTTCTGTGAAAATGAAATAGATTGGGCTAAGTGGTGTTTACACAGATGGTGGAAAATCTATGTTTGGCTGTTATAAAGGTTTATACGGCCATATCAAAAAAGTTGCTCCTCATGTAGCTTGAAGCCATTCCTGCATCCATAGACAAAGTTTAGCAGCAAAGCCTTTGCCAGATTCACCGAAAGAAGTACTCAATCAATGTCAAAGTTGTAAATTTCATTAAGGCTAATTCAACTAACACCTGATTGTTCAAATCTTTGTGTGGAGCCATGGGCAGCCTACATACTATGTTACTTTCACACACAAGGCTTTTGCGAGAAAATGTACTCACAAGATTGTTTGAACCAAGACATGAAGTTCATATGCTTTTTGAAGACCACTCTTTTACGTTGAGCTCTAAATTTTATGAAAGTGAATGGTTGCAGCAACTTGCGTACTAATCTGACAATTTTTCAGAAATAAATAAACTTAATTTAGGATTGCAGAACCATTCCATAACCATTTTTAAGGTAACTGACAAAATCAAGTCTATGATTGAGAAGCTGAATTTTTGGGAATCCTCTATAAAAAAAACCAGTATGAAGTTTTTGAGACACTTCACAGCTTTTTATGCGAAAACGAACTTAAATTAACAAAACAAGTATAATGGCACATTTAAAACGACTTAAGTTATCATGCAGACAATATTTTCTGAAGCACAGTGATGCAGATATGTGGATTTTAAATCCATTCATTGAACGAAACGTTTTTTCAAAAGACTGAAAAATTAACAATTTCTGTAAAAGGAAAATTAATTGAACTTACCATTGATTCTTAATTAGTATCTGAATTTTAAAAAAGAGATTTAATTGACTTCTGGGTAGCAGTGAAAAAAGAGTACCAAGAACTCGGTCTTAAAGCAATAAAATATTTAATACCTTTCATGAACACAGAACTTGTGGAAAGAGCATTCTCATCTTATACATATATTAAAAATAAATATCGAAAAAAGCTTGACGCAGCTCCAGACATGAAATTATATCTTTCTTCATTTGAACCCAATTTTATAAAACTCAGCTCCATAAAACAAGCTCAAGGATCGCATTCAAATTTTCTTGCACTTCAATAACTGATTATTACGAGGTGTAATTTTTAGCTGACCTTATAAGATATTGTGAAATTATTACAATAGTGTTTATTTGTCTTGCCATTTAATTAATACTATTTTAAAATTGGAATGAAATATAAAATTAAAAACAAGTCCTGCAAATGCCATTAATTCGCGTTAGTTGACTCTTAAGCCAACATAAGCCCGTAACATTATTGATAAAAACTTCTTTACATAGATGGATGATTGGGGGGGGGGGGGTATTACAGTAAGCGGTATTCGAAAATGAAAAGACTAATCAAGGGGTACGCAAGGGAAAAAATGTTGAGAATCCCTGTGTTAGACCAACAGTTATAAAGATGAAATTTGAAACATACAGAAAAACTAAGTTTTACATAATTTCTCAGCATGTCAGTTAATACTTAGCACAGAAATTCTTAATGCTAATTAAATTATTACATCTCCTCATGTGACTTTTTTTATTCTGCAGATGGTATCATGTCAAAATTCAACTTCATATTTTAAACATGTTTTATTGCCTGGTTATTTTCAATTAAGAAGTTTCTTTAGTCAACACCAAAAAGTTTAAGGTTTGATCTGTTCTCTGATGCTGTGGTGTTAAGCTCTTTCCACCAATGAAATACGATTGTCCGGAAACCACTTTTTACATACATTTGTAACATAATGTATTTTAATCCTGCTGAAATACAAACGCTTCATTACACCTTGGAAAAAGTAGAAGACTTCAGTTTAGATTCAAGTATACAATTAGTATATTTTGGGGCTTTTATATTCCCCATTAATCACGCAAATTATGCCTAAACTTTCACATGTTATGTAACTCTATAAAAGTAAATGAATACAGTGACTATGACTCGCTGATTATAACTGGAAGTTTCAAGGTAGTTCAGATGCAGCCAGAATGAAAAAAATTTATCTTGGATGTTCTCCTAATATATTTTTTGCCAACACTACAAAAAGGGGAAGATTCTGATTAGATTATTTCAAATATCACTGTCCTATCACTTTACAGGAACTTTAACACGAGTTTTAATCCAGTTTAGGCCGCGGTGGCCTAGTGGTAAGGTCTCGGCCTTGGGGCCGGAGGGCTCCAGGTTCGAAACCCGATTCCACTGAAGATCCGCCGTGTATGGGGCCTGTTGCACATTAAATCATACGTAGTGGCCAAATGTCCTCCCGTTGGTGTGGCGTGGAAGTTTGGAGAGGGGGGTGCCAGCTCAGGTGTCGTCCTCGTCATCTGACCGAGGTTCAAAATTACGAGGTCCGTCCTAAAATAGCCCTCGTGTTGCTTCAAAACAGGACGCTAATATAACTAAACTAAATTAATCCAGTTTAATCTCCTTTTTCCATCCTTATACGAGAGATAAAAATGGATTTTTTTACGAAATACCGAGACTTAAAAAATCTGCAGCAAACAGTCATTGCATTAAAACATAACATCACATTACTTCATTTCATTTTGCATCCACATGATTTTTTTCCATAGTCTAGGCACAGTCTCAAAGTTACTTTATTAACACTTGCGACTGTTCAGCAACTGATTTCGAGACTACCACTTTTGGACGATTTTACACCGTAAAGGGGTGAAAGGCAATGAGTCATATGAGCGATTTTCTGGAATTCTTTGTTAGATCACGCTCAGTGAAATGTAAACATCATCCTTCCATTCATCACTTTCCCCCCATTTTGATGAAAATAACTCCGCCTGGCGCACGCGCAAAAGCGCGGAGGGTTTCCGATTCCATTGCTACACAATACTGAATACCTTTTTCAGATAGGCTATTGAGCAACTGAATCTCTTCATATCATGTTTAAAATTCAGACAAGCTGCCTCTCTGGTTAAATTTCCCCCAATTTTTTTTTCTCCTTTCTAATCTCTTATAAATTGTAGTCACTTTCATTTAATAAAATTATTTTACATCCTCTTCTGGGTGACTAATTAATTCCTTGCTTCCATTAAATAATAATAAAAATAAACCAAAGCTCTTA
The DNA here is from genome assembly GCA_013235015.1 of Araneus ventricosus. Lineage (NCBI taxonomy): Eukaryota > Metazoa > Arthropoda > Arachnida > Araneae > Araneidae > Araneus > Araneus ventricosus. The sequence goes on along the minus strand of BGPR01010356.1, from coordinate 18,833 downwards.
ATAGTGATCTCATAGTATACTAAGAAGTATATTCTGCTCAAGTCCAATCTATGAAATCAATAGAATAATCCTTAAAAAAAAAGACTCAAGACCAACTCTCTAAATTTTCTGACTCTTAAATTATAACTTTCAACAGATATCAAATAACTGAAAAATTGTGTTACATTTATGACTCAATTATCTTTCATTGACAGCTAGTTTTGTAGTACTACTCAAATATAAGCATTATCATGGGCCATCAAATCTCGAAAATGCATTTTTACTAAAAGGTTTCCACTATTTTGTCACTAGTCTTTGTGTTAACAGGTTTAAATATTCTTATAAGGTTTGACTCTCTTTCTCTCTTGCACACATATGATAAGAGAATATTTGTGATTTTTGTGCATTTCATGACTATTCTTCAAAGAATAATTTGTCATATATAAAAATGTCTAAAAAATTCAAGAATACAAAATGAATATAAGCCAAGAATGAAGATAAACACAATGGCACTGTATGAATACTTAAATCAAGACAAGCAACAGCAACAACAAAAAATTTAAAAAATAACTTACAAACTCATCACCAGAAAACAGCATTATTAAAAACGAACTCACAAAACAGTGGACTTTTTTCAAACCAAGCAAGTATTAATTTTTATGGTCAATTGTGTCTGTAGTTTAATTAAGGCACCTAATTATTTTTATCTTATAGATTTCAGATTAGAAAAATTACCTTTTAAAGTGAATGAACCGAACTTTTTTTTTGTATTTAATGATACCTCTGTCAAGAAGATACACAAATAACTATGAATTTCTCATTTTGAAACTGAACATGAAAAATGGAAAAATCCCCTTATGCTGCTCAGAGATTTAAAGATTCCAGGGGAGAAAAATTCTTTAAAATTAGAAAACTCAACATTTGTCAAACAAATTATATGTGATTAACATAATCATAAATGATTGAATAGCCCATCACAGTAATCAACTACAAAAATTTGTTGACTATTGACAGAAAATTTTCACTAAAAAACAATTTAATGAATACTTAAGTTTAAAATTTTAAATAAAAATTATTACAATAATAAGAGAACTGTTAATTCCATAGAAAATACTAACAGAAATCAGTTTTGTTTTCTCCCCAATTGATCAGCTAGAATTGCCATACAAATTGTGAATTCCTGCTTGTCTCCAAATAAAAAACAAATTTTGATTTATCTTTTTCATCTGGCCTATTAATTTTATCATTAAATACTAAATTTAATCAAAGATTTTACTTATAACAAAACTGTTACTTTTCTCAATTTCTATTATTTTCAAAATTATATAATTTTTTCTTCATAAAACCAAGATGTATATTTATTTGCCTTTATAATGATCATGAATGGATTTCAGTCATGTGTTTTTGTAAATAATATAATTGAACTAATACAATATTGTGAATAATATAATTGAACATGGATAATTCTTGATTGAAGAGACTGCAGAAAAGGGAATTCAACAAGTATAGCTTAATTAACCAAAGCTTGAAACAATATTTTACCGTTCAACATATGTCATCACCAAAATGTGTATGCATTGATATCAAATATATTTTTTTCCATTTGTATACGTTTAGACAGTACAGTAGAACCCCTAAAAATCCAAACTTTTTTTTAATTTTCTGAAATTTTTTACTGGAAAATAACAATTACGAATCAGAAACAAAGCTTATGTTTATTTCTAACTTAAAAGAAGTATTTGAAGTGATCTTTAAGAATGAACACAGTATCTTAATTAGTAGAAACAAACTCGGATATCTTCTTTTTACCCTCAACTTGTTTCCCACTGTACCACATGAATCGCCATGTGCTTTTTCTGTATGCTTTCACAGAGCAACCAGAGTCGATATTCTACTGAATTTGGCATATCAAGAGTATTTTACCAAATTTCCCGGATAATCCAAATTCCCCGGAATCAGAACAGAGGCCAGCCGCAATTAGTTCGAATTCCCAGGGTTCTACTGTAATTCAATTTCCGATTTAAAATGGTGAATAAATCACTCATATTAATTAATTAATGTTAAATATTACCTGTTAATATCACCAGCAAAAGGATTTTGTGCAACAGGCTGCCTATTTTGAGTAGCATTTTCAACTGGTTCCTGTTCTACACGAGGCCTAATTTTTAGAGAAAAATATTTTACAATACAAATACACAATCACTATAATTTGCCAAGTTTAAAGTATACATTCACAGCCATCTGAACACCCCCTCGCCTGGAGTAATTTGATACCTATCATAACCCTAATTAGGATTGTGAGCACCTATGATCCAACAAAAATGCTTACCTAGTAAAATAACTGAGGAGCGAAAATAGTCACCTATTCTCCGATTAACTCCTTATAATTTTGCAAACTGATGCCTTTTCAAAATAGGATTTTGCAAGCCAGTTTTCACTCTCTAATCATCTACATGATCAATTTTAATGATTACAATATAAATATAAAAGATATTCATACGTTGGTTCTGTAGGATGAACAGATATACATGTTTATATAACATTAGAATACTAATGGCTATCTAGTTAATGTCCTAATCATATTTTTACTTTTAAACAAATTTCTAAAATTATAATTAGTTCAAATTTAAAATAAGTTCAGTATAATAAATTTTTAGCACTTTTGGATCAATGGTGCCAATGGGCTACAGCCCAATTAGTCCTTTGGATAAGAGGCCTGTGTGTATCAAATACACAAAGCAATGGCTTAATTTCATTTGTTCCTTTTTGGCCAGTAATTAAATATTTGAATTAAAATGAAAAATAAATCATTCATGATAATTAATGGTAAATATTACCTAGCACTATCAGCAGATTGTGCACCAGCTTCCAATCTAACTGTAAGATCTTCAATCGATTCCTGTTTAACTGGAAGCTTTATTATTAGAGAAGGCTAAAAATGAAAGAAAATTAACAATTAATTTTTTAAACATCCGAATTTATTTACAGATATACAGCAGTTCGATTCAGTTGTATAATGTTTATTCGACTGCAAGGTCACACATGTTATTTCCAATTATAAGAGTTTCTAACAATTTCTTTTACAAAGAATTGAAAACATCTATCTAAATCCATGTCTACACATTCCTTTAAAGGGATCAAATTTGATAGCATCATAGTTCAGGACTTGGCAAGATATTTCATTACCCTATGGATGCCACACATTTGGAAGTAAAAAAAGTAAGAGGTTCATTAATTTAATTATTATTCATAGGAGTTTTAAAGAAATTAACAATGAAGAATTTAAAAATCTTTCTAGAGAAAAAAAATAGCATTCTTTCTTTTATCCCAGTATGTTCAAAATCAATAATTCCAAAAACAATACAAGTCCAGCATACAACTTTAAAAATTCCACAGAAATAAATTAATGAAGGTTAAACAATTATAAAAATCTATTAAAAAGGCAAATGAATGATGTCAATTTTAATCCAAATTTTTCTTTCTCAGCTGCTTCATCTTACTGATAATGGGATTCATTATTTGTACTGAAATAAATTTGGTTGCACTCCAAAAATAAATAGTCTTGGCAGAGTCAAGGATAACATAAGGTAAATAAGATTGAAGCACCAACAGAAATACAGGGTGCGTAGTGAGAAATTGCTGCAAAAATTAAGTACTTTTTAAGCACCTTAGCCATAAAAATTAAGCACCTTTGTACGTGCATGCATACGTCGACACACGTATTTTCTAAGCATATGATGATTTCTGTTTTATAATAATGCATAGTTTTTATTGAAAATTTAAAAATATATATTTTTTAAATTTTAATATTTATTTCTGTATTTGCACAACGTCTTCTATTGTAAAATAAAGGATGTATTTTTGATTTTACAAAAAAATTAAAAATGATAATGCAAATTGTCATTATCAAAAATTAAATCAACTTTCATAAGATTAACAATAAAAATCTGTTACCCTTTTCAACATTTTTTAAAATTAACAAATTACCAGTTAATTTGCCCCTTCGGGATAATTATTCCAGTATTTCAATATACAACGCTACCCATTGTTGAAGTAAGAGGGAGCATGAAAAAAGGTCATTAATAGTCCAGTCAATGAAGGGTTTGAAAAAAAAAACATTAAATCATATAGTTTTGAAAATTGGTAAACATGTTCGTTATGGTCTTCTGATGAACGTACAAAAGACCTTGGCCCTGAGTGATTTAACGAATTAAAGAGAGTAAAATTCCCTACAAAAATATGCTTTTATTTTTCTTCTAGATTTAATGGTTTCCGAGATAAAGGGTCTCAAATTTTGCCACCATCTTGGGTTTTATCCCCTTTTTCTCAGTTTTTCTTGAATATCTCGAAAATTATTTAGTTTTCAAATCACCCTTGATACAACGAATTAAAGAACGTAAAATTCCCTACAAAAGAGTGCTTTTATTTATGTTCTAGTTTTAATAGTTGCCGAGATAACGGACTTCAAAGTTTGCTACCATCTTTGGATTTCATTCCCCCTTTTAAAGTTTTTCTGAAATATCTCGGAAACTATTAAAAATAAAAGAAAATTAAAAGCATGTATTTGTAGAGAATTTTACGATCATTAATTTGTTGTATTACATGTAATTGAAAATTGAATAGTTTTTGAGAAATTCAAAAAAAGACAAAAAAAGGGGGATGAAATTGAAGATGGCGGCAAACTTTGAGATCCATTATCTCTGAAACTATATATATTATATTACTATTATAGGTAGAAGAATAATAAATGCATGTATTCGTAGGGAATTTCACGCTCTTTAATTTGTTAAACCAATTGTAATTTAAAACTGAATAGTTTTCGATATATTAAAGAAACACTTTAAAGAAAGGGGGGAATGAAATCCAAGATGGCGGCGCGAGCAGCACCCCAAGGACCGGGGGCTTTTAGTATGTTCAACAGAAGCCCCTCACAAACATGTATAATTTTCAAAATTATAAGATTTAATGGGTTTTTTTCACAACCCTTCGCTGAATGTACTATCAAATAAGATTTTGTTACAAATCCATCCACTTTGAGACAAGTTATCTCCAAAACTATTAAAACTAGAAGAAAAAAAAAAGCATGCATATGTAGGTAATTGTACGCTCTTTAATTCTTTGAAGCAAATAGGATTTGAAAATTGAATAGTTTCCGAGATATTCAAGAAAAAGTAAAAAAAGAGGGATGAAATCCAACATGGCGGCAAACTTTGAGACCCATTATCTCAGAAACTATACAAGCTAGAAGAAAAATATAAGCATGTATTCATAAGGAATTTCAAGCTCTTTAATTTGTTAAATCAATTGTAATTTGAAAACTGAAGAGTTTTCGAGATATTCAAGAAAAACTGAAGAAGGGGGCCAAAATCCAATACGGTGGCGCGAGCTCCCCTCCCCAGGACCAGGGACTTTTAGTATGATCATTAGGAGAGTCCCTCACGAACATGTGCACCAATTTTCAAAATATGATATAATGTTTTTTTCATCCCCATTTTGGGCCTCCGTTGACTAGACAATAAGCATTATCTTAACATGTTTTGACACCCCTGGATCTATCTCATCCAGGATTCCTTCCCTTTCGTCGGTTTTCCTTCTAGATAGATACAGTAAACAAAACTTTATGACTATGCTTTCGATATCATATTCAACATCTGAGGAAACAAAACAGAAAATGATTTTCTTTGCACTTCTCGAGAAAATAAAGCACTTTTTAAGGACCGATTTTTCAAAATTAAGCACTTTTAAGGTGCTTAAAAATGGTTTTCAAATTTAAGCACTTTTTAAGCACTTTTCATGACGCTACGCACCTTGAAATAGCAATCGGTCAATAATCCAGTTGATTTGATTTGCTAAATTGAGATACGTTCAGAGGCTACTAGTAAGAAGACTTTTTATCAATGGGTAGCATTATAAGGGAGAAAAAATTCATTAATAGAATAAAATTTAGGCACAAACAAAATTAACAGAGACTACTTTAACAAATGTGTATGCGATTTAACCCATTAACGCCTAAATTAATTTAAAGCATAATTTCAATACATTTCTATTAAATTATGTTTAACCAAGACTAAGAAGTAAAATTAAAATCGGCAAAAAAAATTATTTTTTAAAACCTTTTTTTTTACAACATATTCAAGACTTTTGAAATACAGTAAAATATCAAAAAATAAAAACGCCTTTCTAATTCCTCGTATTACCTCAAAAATAAGTCAAAGGGAAAATAAAAAAAATTCAAAATGACAACACTTCGACTTCAAAATCTGGCTAACTGGTGGTATATACCTGCTGTTAAGGGTATAAACAGTTTAGAATTTTGGTAATACCTATTGACTTGACAAAGTAAAAAAAGAAACAATGGAATGAATTTGGTTTTATGCAGCCGCAGAAGTGAAAGGTAACTGTCGTATAAATAAGACAACTGGACATTAATGGGTTAATCTGGCAATAACCAACTCCAGAGGTAATTACTTTTCATTTAAGTTACAATACATAATCCTGAATGATGAGTACAAAGGCATACGACATGATGAATTCAAATATTGTGTTCTATCAAAAGAAATGCCTTAAACCAACTCTTTCATTCAAATGCTTCTTGACATAAGAAGCTAGCACATTTCGATACTTCAAATTGGTAATATGTACAATAAAATTAAAAAAAATTGACATGGATTGTTAAGGGAAGCAAAATAAATATGCACTTTCAAACAACTAAAGAAGAAGTTGATGAGAATCAAAACATGTCCGGAAGAAATAGAAGCTTGCCTTCAAGGTATGATGATCATGAAACATATGTTGTCTATGAAGTTACTTCTGATATTACATAACAAGGAATGGATCAATGCTGTGGATAAGAAATACTACTAAAAAAAGAAATAATTAATTCATCTAAAAATGCACCATGAATAGGTAGAAAAAAGAAAAAAAACGGTGGCAAAAAAATTGTTCTGTACAGAAAATAGACTAACATATAAAGATCATCACGCCATTTTAAGTAAACATACAATAACTAAAAATGAACTGTAATACTGAAAAAAATGAAGAAAACAATAGAAAGGAATGTTGGATATTTCCATCTGGCTTGCAGATATCAAAAAGATGTGCAAAAACTTTTATGCTCTATTAAATTTATTCTTTCACTTGTCTTGTAATGTAAAAAGGGTAGAATTTTGCATTTCTCCTCAGTGCATATTTCTTATACGATTTTTTTTTTTGAAAAAATATTCCAAACATAATGACTTTGTTTACCTCATTAGTTGATTTCTTTTTCTTTTCACCGCCTTTTGATTTCTTTTTCTTTTGACCACTTTTCGATTTCTTTTTAGTTTTTACAGAAGCCTGAAAAAAGCATTAAAAACTTTCAGATAATTTCTTAAGTAAGCATTAATATTTTGGGCGAGTTATTTAATTTTACTGCAATGCAATCTTTTTATGGTATTTTTGATTGAAGGACAAAATAAAATATCCAATAATTTAAATGGCTTTTAAACCCATGCCCAACATTTCTCCAACCAAAAAAGAAAACATTTTTTTAAATATAAAAAACTTGAATGTTTTTATTACCTCAGCAGTTGGAATACTGTCCTTTGGTGTCATCCCACTGTTACCAGAAACCTAAAAAAAAAGCATTAAAAACTTTCAGTAAACTTTATAATAAGAATTAACACCTTAAAATGGAAGACATAAACATGCCTGAAAATAGAAAATATTATACATAAAAATTAAAATGAGATTTTTCTGTTTTGAACTTCATAGCAGTGGTGCTCAAACCATGGGTTGTGAGAAAATTTTTATGAGTCGCTAAATTCAAAGAAATTTATTTGACAATAAAGAATTTAAGGCTTTTCTTCAGAGGGGGGTGCAAAAAATTTTTACATGAAGTGAGGGAGTTGGAAATGAAAATAGTTTGTGCACCACTGCTCTATAGGAATATTCACAACTTACCAAAATTCCATGATGTTAGAAAGGTCTAAGTTACTGTAGACTTAAAAGAATCATTCACTGACTGCCAAGACAAAAATGTTAAGAAAATTATTTCTTCTTTCCAAAATAAACCAAGAACAGCTGTGTTGAGAAGAAATCTCCAAATTCTTAAGCAGCATGTAAACACATAATTTATTAACTCTACTTTAAATGAACAAAAATATTAATTGCATTTACAGAAAAGTTATTACAATGTGAAAAAAAGTTACCTTTGTTTTTGGGAGATTCGGTTTCTCCTGGTATTTTGAAGTTGTTGGTTCCTAAACAAGAAAAATTAGCATTTAAATTCTTTTCAAAAGACGAGTTTGAATTACAGGCAGAAAATTTTTTATAACCCCAAAATCTCTCTATATAAAAGGCAATGTTCGTATGTGTGTTCACTATAGACTCAAGAACTATTGGACCGATTTTTTGAAAAATGATCCACGTTGTCTGGGAATTTTTAAAGGAAGATAGTTAGGTTTCCCAACAATATTTTAATATTTGGCTACCGTTGGCGACAGTTGATAAAATGCTTGGTACACCTCCTAACGCAGGGTTGCCTTTTGTAAACAGGGTTGTTTTTCGTAGACCTCGGGAACAGAGGCATGGTTGCCATATTGGCCATTTTAAGGCCAAATTCTTGAAGTTTGGTCTTTTTTCAAAGCTTTTGGCCTTAAATTCATTCTTGGCCTTTTTTCGGCTTCATTTTTGCTTATGACTTTGAGAAAGATTTTTAATAAATAATTTTACGATTTTTTTAAAATAAACTATTGATATGACACTTTTCAAATGGCCCACAATGAGATGTCAAATGAAGTAGTTCCAGAATAAGAAAGGTTTCTGTCACCTTTCGTCAGAATGTATTAGTCAGAATGCCTCTAGAGGTAACTATGTTTGCCTCTGCACAGCATATAAGAACCACTTTCTCTGTTCGTTTCTTTTCATGATCAAATTCGTATACAAAGACTTCCACACAAAAGCATAAGATATTCTTTTTCTTTTCAAAAAGAGAGAGAGATAGAGGAATGGAAAGGACATCACATTAGAGATATTTTTTAAAAAAAGGAAGAAAAAGCATTTATGTCTGTAATTTCGGTAATGTTTGAAATACCCATCTCCAGCAATTTCACAAACATTTTAATGTCAAATCTAAGGGATAGAAAAAAATAGCTTTCAGAAACAATGTTTAGAAGAAACAGCATATTGGATTTTGAGTCGAACTAAGAGCAGTGCATTTCTGATATTTTTATCATGTTTTGGAAACTCGGCCATCTGTTATGAGTCTGAAATTTTTTTTATATTAACTTTTTTTTTACTGTTAGTCATTTCTATGAGCATGACAGAACTTTTAATTTATTGCAATCACATTGAAAAATAATATAGAACATTGAAGTTCACAAGGTAAGAAATGTTGTTGCACATGTGTAGAAGTAAGCTTGAGTGCTGTTGTTAATTTTTGCGAAGTTCTGTAATGTTAAATTTTTCTAATGTTTTGTAAGTTTCTTAATGTTCAATACTAATTATGATAATTTTGCTGCATTAGATCGAACTGAACAACATGGCAATAGTCGATTATGCATGTAAATGAATGAATTAAATCAATTGGTAAAACTTGATTGTATTGCATTTCAGTATAATTCCAAATTGAATAAAGCTTGCATCCAGTAGAGGTTGTTGAAAGTATGAATAAAGTTTGTTCAAATTGCAAGGCATTCAAATTCAAGAATGAAGCACCTGGGATGTGTTGTTTGAATGGTAAAGTTAAATTGCCACCATTGAAGGTACCACTTGAGCCATTGTTCTCATTGGTCGTTGGTACTACAACACAATCGAAGCATTTTTTAATAACATAAGAAATTATAACACGTTTTCAAATGACTTTGTTTGGTACAACGAATATAATAACTCAGAATTATATGTCAACATTCCAGATTCAAGGACAAATATACCATACAGCAGGCTCTTTGTTTCCATTAACGGTTGCTTTCTGCAAATATATTTCATTGAAAATTCAAGTGATCAAGTAAATCGATACACACATCTAAAGGTAAGTATGAACACTGCCTTTTATATATATAGATATCCAATTTTAAATAAATACAATAATTGATATCCAACTTTCAATTATGTTCATTTAATCGATATATATACTCAAATCTAGCAATAGCAAAGCATTGCCAGGTTCAGCTAGCTTAAAAATAAATAAGAAAACAAAAGATTAAGTCATGATAAATAACAAAATACTTTTAAAAGTTTATTATTTTTAAATTGGAATAAAATTATTTTAAATCCAAATTTTTTGTCAATTTTTACCTACAAATAATGAAAAACTCAAACTAAAGTGCTACAAAAATTTGCACAACCCCAAGATTATTCTGTATGGGTAATGAGCCCGTTTAATGTGAAGTACAGATAGCTTGAAGAAACATAGTTTAGTAATGCATACCAATAACTATATTCACGTTTTAAATACTGCAGCTCATATATCTGTTAAGAGATACAACAGAATAATTCTTCCCCCATCTTGACAATTCCTATGACTACATCAGACCTAAATTCTATTTTCAACAATGAAAAGAATAAATATTCTCTGAAACACAGAAGGAGTAATGATAGGTTGCATGAACTTTAAATGATTACAGTAGTTAAAACATTCTTCAATAGTCAGACTGTACACTGGAAACAAAATAAGAAAAATGGGTTTTACTTTTAAGCAATTTTTAAAAATACAAACAAATAACATTAAATTATGTTTATTTTAGTAATATAATAAAAATCTTCTTGCAAATTAAAAAATATTTTCTTGGATGCATATTTTTGTTAATTCTACATTTCAGGATCTTTTTCTCAGCTGCTGTTATTTTAATACATAATGTATATGTTTGCATATTATGTATACATAATACTGCTCCATGATTAGAAATACGGGCTTGATCAGTTTCACTTAAACAAACACTAATCCATATTATCTAATAAATATCAAACATACATACACAAAGGTTATTAAGAAGAAAAAAAATTCGATTTACCATTTGTTTCTCTGCCGGGGAATATGTTGGTTCTTCTTGCTTTATTCCCAGACTTGAAGCCCACACTTCCTATAAAAGAAATAAATGTCGATTAAAAATATATATAGCAATGAATTATTATTGTTATGAAGCTCCAAGATCAATAGCATAAATTGCACATCTATTAACAACACTGCTACAAAATTAACAAAAAGAGAAGTACAAAAATTACTACTGATTATAATTACAAAACGTATTCATTATTCCTTTTATCTATGAAACAATTATTTCCCACATATATTAGTAAACTGATTGTTCTAAAGTTTTCCTTGTACATAATGATACTAGTAGAATAACTTGTTTCTAGATAAAGTGAATGGTTTTTAAATAAACCTATCCTTACAATAAGGTTAAAAAGAAAATTAATATTTATGCTTGAATATTATATGAATATCACCACCAATCTTCAGTTTCATTTACTTAATTTCTTGCAGATAACGTATAAAAAACCTTCTCGCAACCAGTTTTTCATATAAAACCTTCTCACAATCAGTTTTTACTTACATATTTTTAAAAAGTCAGAGCAATAAAAAATTGAGACAAGAGTATTATTTTGTGTATATATAGAGAGAGAGATTGCTATGTTAAATAAAGGTAATGGGTAATGATCATAACAGAAAAACTCCCAGATCTAAGAATTAAAATATACATATATTTGACGAGTAATAAAATGATGGGTTTATTTTTTATCATCAAAAATTAGGTTTGCTAGCATAAATTTTCAAACACAGTGCACACTTAAATATGTAAACATGTCTTCCACAAAAATTCCATGCACAATAAACTATAGACTGCACACTTAAATAAAATATACAATAACTAATACCTACATCACAAAGAGGAATTTTAATTTTTTTCCCCCTTAACATCTCAGATTCTATAAACAGCAGTGGCATAGTGAAGCCAAGTGCCAGCGGGCTAATAAGATTTTATAACCCCTGTTGACATCAGTGGCTTAGAAAGAGTAAATTGCATCACTAAAGTTTTGTTTTCATGGCAGCACTTATTAAGACTGGCACCCAGGAAATCTATCCCCCCCCCTCGACTCCCAGCCACCATGTCACCGACAAACAGATAATAAATATGCCATAAATGTTCATGAAATATAGATAGAAAAATCTTGAATACGTACTTGAGAAACTTTGGTTGTTCTCCTAGGTCCAATGCTTCTATCGTAATTTATATTCTGGGACTAAAACGGGAAAATGAATTCAAAATCAATTGTCAGAACTATAATAGAAATTAATAGATACAATAAACTCATTACCCTTTTGATATTATCATATAAAACCATCTGAGCCTATATTTTTTGTACGAGAAAGGTTTAAATTAGGGACGTAAAGAATATTCGGTAACTATTCGGTATTCGGCCTATTTGCCGAATATACTCGGGATAAATTTTTTAATGTGCTTTTAAATACACATTTAACAAAGAATATTGCAAAATTCCATTTCAGTACATTTAGCAAAAAATCTAGCATTTACTCAATTTTAAGTTGCTTAGATGTATTTACTAAAGTTACCTATAAATTTATCATTGCAAAGCCTCAAATTATTATGCAAGAACAATAATTTTTCAACATTTTCAGGAGCGAGTCTGTTTTGTTGTGTTTCATACATGTATAATAACAACTAGGGATGTAGTGAATATTAAGTATGAGGCATATTCGGCCCTTTCCTGAATATTCTGTCAGGCCGAATGCTAAACAAATATTTGGCAAAATAAATTCAGGATAAAATGCTTTTAAAAAATGTTGTTTTAAATATATTTAATAAAGAATATTGCAGAATTGCATTTTGTTACATTTATTATTCTAAAAAATCTAACATTTATCCAATTTTAAGTTGCAAAGTATAAGTGAATTTAATTGCATAGCATTTATAGAAGGTTTCATATACATTACCAACTTCAGAAAAGAAAACGATCACTATATATTACTTGCAGATGCTGAAAGATATTTTCTTGCTAAATTTGCAAACCTTGGATATTTGTTCCACCAATTAAGGGGAAAACTCCATCATATCTATTAGAAGTTCTTTATCAAAATAGGAATTTACTTCTAGTAATTTTAATTTATTCATTCAATTTTCTTCTGTACTTGTCATTGTCATGTTCTGCAATGATGACCCTTTTATTTCTTTGAAGCAATCCCAAAATTAAGGGAATTTCTCATTTCTTATTATTGGAATTAAGGTATTTAAAATATTACAAATATATATATAAAGATATTAACATTTTTTTTTAAATATACAAATAATAAAAACTCAATTTTATTTAATCTTAAATTTTTTTCATTTAAAATTTGAAAAATATTTCATTTACAATCATAACTGAAATGTTTTTAAAAATTTGTTTATTCGGCCCGAAATTTGGTCGAATATTCGGTATTCGGCCAAATCACTATTCGTTACATCCCTAGTTTAAATTACCAAGACGCCAAAGAAATTCAAAAGTTAATATGAAAAAGAATAGTTATATATAAAAATTCAGTAAAAAGAAAAGATTTCACAAAATGTCACTAGTATAGTAATAAACACTTCATTTGAGAATAAAAAGCAGAAAAACAAAGTTGAACCTTTTCACAAATATTGTCCAGAAAAACAGCTTTTAACAAAAATCAGAAAACATAATTGGAAAAAAATACAGGGTAATTACAAAATAATCAGATTTTGAAATATAATTTTAAAAATATTAATTAGATTCTTCAATGCTAATTGGGAAAAAAAACTAATGTTTAATTTTGTTTTCATACTTTTGCTTTTCCATGTGAAACAACAGATGCAGCGCAAATGCATTATCATATTTAGCAGGAAAAGGGAAGCCGAGGTCCATTGTATCAAGATACGCTGGACTGGATGACGTGGAACTGACAACTCGGCCCAATTTAGATGCCTCTGAAAGTCTCCAGATCTTATGGTTTATGATTCCTTCCTTTGGAGTTAGTTGCATACGTTAGAGCCCCACATTTGGGCCACCACTACCAGCTATGTTGAATCAGTGCCAGAATTGTATTATCAATACTTTTACAAACATAGGTAATGAGATATATCAACACCTCTAAGGAAAATTAGACTACCACATATATGGGTGTTGTATAACACATCTGCAAATATTTCAAATGTTCCCATTTTTTATTATGTATTGTTTTTCTTCATAGTCATTATACTTTTGAAATATAGTCAGGGTTAAACCCCAATATTTATTTTGTAATTACCCTGCATATTGATGCACAATTTTAGAAACGTAAATGGATACATAAAATGTTAAATATTACGTCAAGAATGCAAGCTAAGGATCTTGGCAGCTTTGGTTTTGCATTTGTTTCTTTTTTTGGACTTCTTTCTAGCCTGGGATTTTCAGCTGCAACAACCTTTATCTTTGGCACTGCACCTGTTTCTTTTGTTGGAACTGGGCTTATTTTTTGTTCCAAGTGCCTCTCACTTTCTTCCGTTGTGGATCGCTAAAGAAACAACCAAAGATATTCAAATTTTGCAATAATGCTAGCTAAAAAAAAGGGAAGGGGGGGATTAGCATTATATAATTTTAAAAAGAAAAAAAAATATTTGTTATATGCAAGGCACTTGAATAATTTTTTAAAGAAACTGCTTGACACTAAGAACAAGTGAAAAGTTGATGTCATTCTTAACACTGAAAAATTGCATTATAACACTCTAAACAGTTGTAAAAATATACCTTAAAGTTTGATGGACCTGGATTTTCTATCGGAGAATTTTTCTCACTGGGTTGAGATACACTTTTGCTGCACTCTTGCAAAATATAAATTATTTAAAATCTTTATGGCTGTTAACTTAATCTTATGATGGCTTCCTATATGTTTTTCAAATGACCAATTATTTAAGCTGTTACAGTTAAACACATTCAGTAAAGCCTTAATTAAATAAGAGCAAAGACAGGAGTTAGAAAAATTCGGCATAAATTTTCTATTAGGGCTGTTTCAGTGTTCTACTTATTATTTTCTTTTTTTAACTAAATTTTACTTCATATATAACCAATAATATTCAACCAAATATTACCGGTTGAAAATAAAGTAAAAGTTATTCCTTGTTGTGACAATAAATCTTTTCAATGATAAAATAATTGAAAGATTTTTGTCACATTGCTGGTAGTACAATTATATAAAATGACTGGGGGGGGGGGGAGATTTTTTTTCTTCTTTTTTTGTTTAATACAACACCTAGCTCTTAAGTACTTTGAATGTGTATACATTCAAGTTTATAACTTCTAAGCTAAGTTAACAACTACTAAGCAAACTCGACCAAAAATATAGAAAATATTTTTCATTTACAATAGTGGTACTTGGCATTAAAAAAATGCATACAAAGAACATTTCAATATCCAACTAGGCAGGATATAGGATTCCCTAGATGAATTTCAGTTTCATATGTGAATAGATGGAAGATCTAATCACACATTACAAAATGTCAATATTCATGAAACTATTTTGATTACTCAAGGACAAAATTCCCAATACTCCCCTTCCCATGGACTTTTAAACATTTACAATTGCCTAGCATAAATCCTGAAGATTAATATTTTCAGCCTATAAAGGGAAAATATTCCTCAAAATGAAGAAATAAGATCAGAAAAACCAAAAATAACATTTTAAAACTTTCAAATGAACTTGGAAAAGCTTCGAGTAGAATAGTTTTTTTTTTTTTTTTTTAAACAATATGACGCAAGTCAAAAGATATCCAAAGCAAAGGAAACATACAAGGGTTGATATACAGCAAGCAACAGAAAATGCTTCATTGTATTTATGTTCCAGTTTCAGGAATTATCAAAAAAAGAAACTAATAATTAACATTATATACCCCAATTTCTTTCAAACATGCAATTTTTCTAGGATTGACTGGCCTTCTGGGATTCCTTGGAGGTTTTATGCATTCAGTCCAAGATTCAAATGAATCATCATCAGTATACATGCATTTTTCTACTTTAACTTTTCGTCTGCCTCTTCTTCTGGGCAGAACAGGAATATCTTTTACTTCAGTCTTTATTTCTGGTATTTCTTCTTTTCTTTCTGTTTTAACCCTTATTTCTAGAAGGTCTACAAATAAACGAAAAATGCAGGATAAAAAAAGGGCCATCTGATCAATTGCAATGGATTTAATGCAAATAACAAAAAACCACATGCAAGAAAGCATGCCTTCCAATATTGCCTTCGTGAAAGCATGCCTTCCAAATTTGTTTCATAAAAGCAAAAATCAACACATTTAAATATAGACATTTGTTTATTTTTAAAAACTATTGAAATTCTAAACATTTTAGTTATTTTTTCATTAAATTTCATTTCATAAATATACAAAATTTAATCTATGTATTTTTTCAACAATTATATTCTTTTAAGATGAATACATATAAGCAAATCTGAAATGGAAGATTATTTTTTAACGTATAATGAAATATAATTTTAAAATTCTTTTACCAATACTAAAATGCCTAAATAATTTTCTTAATAGAATACTTCTTAAAATGAAAAATAGCAATAATAAAAACCAGTAAAAATAAGATGCTGACCAGTAATACGATATCTCCGATAGACATCGTTACTTGGTACGTCTTCAATAGTTCGGAGGTTTCTCAAAGCTGCCCTTAGTCTTTGTTTGGAATCCACAAATTCTTGGTGTGTTTGCGGAACAGGTCTCCCTTTCAGTTGATCCCAAGCCTATTAAAGTATGAAACACAAGTTTCTTCACAGCAAGAAATACAAATGCCTTCATTTACAAATTAAATTTTTTTTTTTTACAATAATCATTGAGAAATAAGAATATATAACTAGATAACAAATAACAAGAGTAGAAAAATAATAAGAGTTTGATATAAACCCTTTAAATTTCTGTATGATATAAATTCTTTAATTTTATGTACCAATTAAGTTTTTATCAAGTAATTAAAATTCCATCTGTGGGACTAATTTATTTTCAACTCAACAATAAAACAGATTTACCTGCACACATTTTCTTTAAACACATTTTTGTGGCCTTGGATTAACCAGAGGGTTTTTCTTTATCTAGCTAACACAAACAATTTTTTTACGGTCTGAAGTAGGTACTTTAAATATTGTGATTATTTTTTCATCAAATCACATATTTAGATGAAGTAATTTTTTAATTGTAAAATAAAGGTTTCTTTTGGTTCATGGATTGTAGTTACTTCATCATGAACTTTAAAAGAATAAATGAGCTTGATATAGATGCAATTGAAATATTTAAATCTTACAATTAAAAAAAACATGAATTTCCCAAAATAATGAATTTATAAACAATAATAGAAATGTATTTTGTTATCATAACCTAAAAATAAGTGGAATTTTTTTAAATGAAAAAAGGTACAAAATAAAACAAAAGTACAATAAAAAAGAAAAGAAAGCATAAAATTGTAAAATCTAAAAATACCTTTGCATGGAAATAACCAAAGGTGAGGTTATTTTTTAATTGTATTTAAAAAAAAAAGGCTTTTTTTGACACATAGACTGCAGTTCCTTCACCATAAATTTTAAAAGAATAAATAAGATTGACATTTTATTTATTTAGATGCAACTGAAATATTTTAAATCTTACAAAAATAAAATGACACAGCAAAGGATTAATACATTTTTAAAAAAAGAAGTAAGAAGACTGAAGTTCTTTTAGCAATAGAATTATTTTCAGATTTATGTATATCAAAAAAATCCTCCAAAATAATGAATAATGATACCAGAAATCTATGTATGTTATTAAAAACTAAAAATATATGGAATTCTTTGAATGAAAAACAGACACTAAATCAGTGTAAATAAAAAAACAAATGTTACAAATAAAGACTGGAAAGCCTAAAAATTGTAAAATCTAAAGACACTTACATATGGAAATAATCAAAATATATACTTCAATGTGTAATTAAACACAGTAAGTTAACAAAAACAGAAACTTCCATACAATAACCTTCATCACATACACCTATTACCAGATATCAATAACGGACTAGTTCACTTTCCGAAAATTTTGCCATTCAGAATATTCTTAATCATTTCAGAACATTCTTTTGAGTTCATTTTCAGAGCTCAAAAAGAAAAGAGCTTGGCGACGAAATAGCACCATGCTCTTGAGTCCCACCAATTTTCGGTCGCCAAGTTCGCGATAATTTCGCCACAAGTTATGCCTTCACCAAGTTCAATCCAGAGAAGTAGTGGTTCAATCTAGTACCTGAAAGTATGGCGAACTTGGCAATTAGACCGTATTGTGTTCTTTAAGGGACATAATAAATGTTAGAATGAATTCTAGCATAATAAGTCTTGGACTTACTAACAAAGATCCATTCTCATCCTATTGCAATGCTCCGAATAATTATTCGTTTCAATTAAAATATGAATGCAATTCTTAATAATTGATTAGTAGAATGGCAGATTATTTTTATTTAAATATATTATTCACTAAACAAACTTTAAAAAAAGAAACCTGACAAGCAATTCCGATAACACTAAAAACACATACAATAATCATGAAACGTCTTTCAAGGCGGGAAAAAATGCACAATGCGTTTAAGATAATGTTCCTCAAGCTTAGCCACACAATTTTTGTGAGCAAAATTTATATAAATCACAAAAATGAAGCATCCAGAACGACTCATTTTACAAACATTCAGAAGACACATCGCCTTCTGAAGTCAAAATAATACGATGAATGTCGATTTGGTTTCAAATTGAGATTCTAAACTGTCACACCGAGGCCGGTTTTGCCTCTACTGTTACCGATTCATTCGGAGCAGCAGAAAATGAAGGTTCTTGGGAAATTCTTGTGTTATCTGACCAAACAAAGCTCAAG